>JAQJVL010000019.1:5498853-5596430 GCA_035578905.1 Stictocephala bisonia | reverse complement strand
GTCCGGGTAGGCTTTCTAGCCTACAAAGACTTGCCTGCATGTGCATGACAGGGGCCTTTAGGTCGACCCCTTCTATTGCACTGGAGGTTCTTCTCAACCTGCCGCCCCTTGATCTCTTCATTATTGGGGAGGCTCGGGCGGCGGCTTATAGGCTTCAGCTAACTGGCCACTGGAGGGGGTCCTGTATAGGTCACTCCTCAGTGGCCAATTTAGTAAATGATGAGGTACTCTCAATGAAGTCTGACTTCATTGGGACTAAGTATCTTTTCACTAGACCCTATACTGTGGATTTCAGGTCGAGGGAGTACTGGGACGGTGTTAGTAGCCCGGTTTCTTCTCACGACCGAATTGTATGGTTCACAGACGGGTCAAGAATGGGCAACAAAGCTGGATTTGGGGTCTATACTGGCGACTCTAGGACCAACGCTTGCGTGAGCCTGGGAGCGTATGGCACCGTTTTCCAAGCTGAAGTCGCCGCAATCCTTCAATGTGCCGCCCAGGCGGTCGATAGAGGGGTTTGCGGGAAACATATCCACATCCTCTCAGTCAGGCGGCCTTAGGGGCTCTTGACTCCTGGAAGGTCTAGTCTGGGAATGTGTGGAGTCCCTCAGCATCCTGGGTTCAAGAAATCAGGTCTTGCTGGAATGGATCCCAGGACATAGGGGATTAGAAGGCAACGAGCAGGCCGATGCCTTGGCTAGGGAGGGTGCTCTCAAGCCCTTCATTGGTCCTGAGCCGGCCTGCGGCGTTTCGATTTCAGCTGCCAAAACAGCAATCAAAAACTGGGTCAGCGCCAGACATCTGGAAAGATGGCGGTGGTTCCCAGGGCAAAGACTCGGCAAGGTTCTTGTCAGGAATCCCTCCCAGAAGTTGACTAAGTCACTTCTTGGGTTGAGTAAACCGCACGTTAAGCTGGTGGTGGGACTCATCACCGGTCACGGCAAATTCCGGAGGCATCTAAGAACGGTGGGACTCTTTACGGAGGAGCCCATCTGTCGCCTCTGTGGGGAGGACGAAGAGTCGGCAGAACACATTGTCCTGGAGTGTGAGGCCCTTGGTGCCAGAAGAAGAGCACTTTTTGAAGGCTCACCTCTGGGACAGTTGGAAATTACTAATCTAGTGAAGAAGCTCCTTGACTTGGTCAAGGATTGCCAGCTTTACGACGATTAGGCACCGGGATTGGCACAAAAAGCCTTAGGCTTCGTTGCAAGGGTTGGCTGGACCAACTATATATCCCCACATAAACTAACTAACTAACTAACTAGTAAAAATTAGGTGTCGGAAACATAGTTAGTATCATTAGTGATACATTAGTATACACCGAGACCACCCATATACATCATGCCGTGGCAATTATGGTTAGGTTAGGTTATCATAGCCTATTGTATAATACGTTTTAACAAATTCTGCTGACTGAAAAGCGGTTTGCGACAGTGAAAATACGTTATTACAAGTCCTTCTACAATGTAATAACCTAACCTAACCATAACTGCCGCTGCGCGATATCTCCGAAATTTCAATGATAGCGTGTGGACTTTGGCCCCCCATATACATCGTGCTGCAGTAGTTATGGTTGGGTTAGGTTATCATAGCCTATTGTAGAATGTTTTTACAAAATCTGCTGACTGAAAAGCAGTTTGCAACAGTGAAAATACATTAATACATGTTTATTCTACAATATAATAACTTAACCTAACCATGACTGCCACGGCACGATGCCTCGGAAATATCAGTGATAGCGTGTGGACTTTAAACCTTCTTATCGCTTGGCAACATTAATGACGGCTTTCCGACACTTGATTTTTATTTTACTAACTAAGTGAGGACTACCACATCATCATATAAAAAGATTTTAAGTTGACTAAATAATAGTACAGTTATACCATCCGTTTTCTTTCAAACGTGGCTAGTCTATGAAATTATACAAAGCGGTTCTTAAGTCTAGTGTTGTAAATATGGTGGTTAAATGTTCGGTTCATTGTATTAAAATTTATAATGTACACAGTAGCCTACATGACAGTCTCTAATATGAAGAAGGACGGAACTGTGAGTATGCCCAGAGTTGCCAGGGTCCAGACATATTCTAGACTGGTGTTATGTTCCCCCCCCCCACCCCCCGGAGAGAGTACCTTCTAATCTTACTCCGAAGAAGTCTCAAACTGCTCCCCACCTATATATAGTGCAGTTAAAGGGGATTAAATGTTGATTTTTTCCATTGCAGAGTCTGATTACACAGATAACCAGTTTTTGAAGGAGATAATTTCAATTGATTTTCAGAAAAGAATCAAGCTATCTGGTTTGCCTCATGGTATGACTTCATCTCCAGCTCGTTGCAATTACTGCCTCTTGAGCGTGATGTCATCCACAAACTGAAAAAGATTTTGAACTGGAATTGTTTCAATTATGTCATTGACGTAAACTAAAATAAGGCTAGGTCTCTGTATAGATCCCTGAGGGACACCACTAGTGGAAGACCTTGGTTGGTTGTGATCAGAAAAATATTTGTTAGATTTTTTTATGTGTTGCAGATCTCTGTGGCTTAAGTTCTACCCTGTAGATATGACTTCATCCAGTCCAGAGCCTTGCCTCTAATATAATTTCTTTTAAGTTTTTCTAACAGCAATTTTACATTAACACAGTCAAAGGCCTTGGTTAGGTCAGCAAACTAGCTTACTACCGAGTTTCCAAAACAGGGTCAAAAAGCAAATATCAATTAGAATTGTCGCTAGTGACGTGACAAAAGTATACACCCAAATTTGTTTTATTGGTTTATTATTGATAAGATTACAGTGTAAAATAAATTAACCATCCAGGAGTAACTTGTCAAAAATTCTACCGCAATTGCTGCACCCTGAATGATACCTGTCGATTTGCTGACATCAAACAAACGTTCAGAAACTATGTTATTTTTCATAATAATAAATCGTAATTTGTATGAATCGATAGAGGATATTCTAATAAATACATCGAAAGTCTTTATGTTTCCTCTATTCCTTTGTGAAACAAAAAACAATACAGCTGATTTATACTACACAGTTGTGTTAACAATATGTCAATGTTTCAGTGAAAGTGAAACGGCCTGCTGTGATATTGTTTTCGTTTCAATGTTATTTAATTTGTTTTAGTGCAAAATGGATAACAATTTACGTGATAAATCAAATTATATTAGGGAATTATTACGTGGAAATGTTAATAACATTGAGGCCGAAGACTTTCCTAACGATGTTTCTCTTAACATGAGATGATTAGAATAGAATAGAATAATGTTTATTTCTGTAACACAATATACAACATAGCAATACATAAGTTTTACAATTTGTTACCATACAGTTCTTGAAGATTAGTTATAATGTAATCTCATTTCAGTCTGATTGGAATATTAATTTAATTGTGTTTTAACATTTTTTTTGTTGATATCGTGACTTTGGCAGCGCCTAATTGGTTATATTAATTTCACCCTGTTAACACTTTTTATATTTAGTAAAAGTTCATTTTGTTGTACCCCATTCTATGATCTAGGTTAAAATGTAGATAATTATTAATGTAGATAAGTTTATTAGTTTAAGAACGTAGTTTTATAGCATGATTGTGTAGATGTAATTTAGATTTTAGCACTTGAAAAAGATTTGGGTTCTTTCTATCAAATCGAAATGTCGTGATTGGTAATTTTCACGTAATGATGGCAAATGTCCAACAACTTTTGTCTTCCTCATCTGATACTCCATCATTAACAAATTTCAAAAACAAAACTACTATCTAGGTTTTTTTTTATATGTTGAAATAACTCTTACTAGAATGGTGTAAACTTTGAAAAAAACTTGGATATTTTGATTCTTTACAATAGAATCAAGGATAACATTAACAATATTCAAGATATGTAAACAGAAATATTTTTCTAATAGAGTAGAACCTTGATATAACTTAACGAATATGAAGGTGGTTAAAACAAAATTTGCTATGTAGAGTAATTTGTTATGTTGAGGTTCGCTTTATTGAGGTTAAAACTGAAAATATTCGTTATGTAGAGATGATTTCAGTAATTTCAAGAGATAACCTCTATAGAGTATTTAGTGACAAAGTAACACGGATGCGGGTGTTTTATATTCCATATAATCCTTAGAGCGCCATTTATACAATGACTATTTTCCATTAAGCGCTAATTTATTGTAAAAAAATTAAAATTAAATTTTTTAGTTGCTCATTTTTTTTATTGTTATGTACAGGAAAATAAAAGATATGATAACATTTTGAAACATTTATTAGCTTACTTTATCTTTTTTTTTTTTCTTAAACATGAATATACAAAATTTTACTTTAAAGTAAACCTCAGGCATAGATCTCTTATACAGTATGAATCAATACAAAATATTATTACTATCAATGAAATTTGTATAAATAAGTACATTTACTTGTACATAAACTGATAAAGACAGGGCATGCACATATAATAAAAAATAAGTAAATACAAATAGCACTTGATTACGATGTATTTAGTAGCTTCCACAAAATCAAAATCGGCCGGATTATTTATATTGACACTTAAAACTAATAAATAACTAACATATATTAAACTAAAGTAATGATAAAACAACTAAATACACAGTTTCAAAGCTGTAAGGCGGCAGACAGTGACCACCGCTCGGCTCGACAGTAGCTGCGTGTATATATGTGCTTGTGGTGTTGGGCAACGCAGCGGAAATGTACACTGCCAGACAATAACCAGTCTCGTAGTGATTGACAGGCCAACAAAAGGTCGCGAGTCACACGATGTGTCTCTCATGAGTCACCGCCCATAACCAAAAGGCACAACTATATTAAATTAGAAACATTACTATGAAAATAATATTTTTGTAATTATTACGCGTATATGCGCTTACGGCGTGGTAAGAGTTAATTAAGTAAACAATACAGAATAAGAAACCTAGTTATACTTGTATGTACCAGTATGCGGCAAGGCGGTAGGGAGGGGGACGTGCTCGGCAGTTGGGCCCGCACATGCACATTAACAAATCTTGATCGAATCGCTCATCGAATCTGCCGTGCTGGCTCCAGCCTATACGATTTTAGTGCAGACTTCGCATGAAAATATTGACGTTGATTTGACTTGCGATCATCAAACAGACGTCTGTACTAGCTTTAAAATTCCCTCCACACTATGCGATCGTTGTACAGATCCAGAGTTTTGCTAAATCTGTGCGATAGACTGTTCGATGGTTGTATAGTCTGTAGGGGCCTTTACAACACACAGTAGCGTAATAAAAACGGTATCCATAATGTACAGAAATGACGATAAAAATACTGGAACGGAAGGAAGCGCTGGAATAATGGAAGCTAGACGGTTTTCACGGCCACTGCCAGCTGGTGCGAAATTCACTTTAAAGTTTGCATAAGAATATTTGTTCTTCATACCAAGTATATAAGAGGTACATTACATTATATAATGGTTAAATTTGCTATGTAGAGAGAACTAACCTACATCTAGGAAGATATAAAATTTGTTACATTAAGTTACTGGGCATGATTAATTCGTATTATAGAGGTATATTTACTGTTAAGTATAGCTAGTTTAGGGGATTTTCAAATATTTGTTACATCAAGTAATTCATTAAATTAGGTTCGTTGTGAGGTTATACTCTATAGCTTATTTTGTCTAGTTTACATTGATATATAATACTTTAAGGTTTTACTTATATTTATCTATGCTGCAAATTTATCTATAAAACGCTGCAAAGTAGCTATAAAAGGTTGACTACAGGACGCTGGGAGGGTTAAAATATAGCAAGTAGGCCTAGGCATCGAAAGAAAAATTGCATACACATAAGCTCTATTATGTGATGTATATTTTTTAACATGAAAACCAAGCAGATTATGAGAGTACAAGACGAATCGACTGGACAGAGGACAAATCATAATATGCCAATCCTTCCAAGAACGATAGAAAGAATTTGATGAAATCATAGGTTATAGGAGTTAAGTAAAATACCTTTTGCTTGTTTTGTTGGATATTCCTCTGAATAAGTAATTCATATGCTGACATTTCTTCTTTTTTTGCAGCCATGCTCAATACTATGGAATGTTCTACAGATGGGATAAATTATAAAACTTGCAAATGAATACAACAGTCTTACTTCATTTAAAAGCTAAGATTAGCGCCAAGCATACACTTCTTTCTTCACGGCCGTCTTGATCCTTGTTTCCTTGATCTCGATTCCAAACCCAACCGTTCTCACTCCTAACAGTGCGCATGCGCGAGGAACCTTTTTTATTTAATTCACTGCGTTCCAAATATGAAATAACTGCAAAACCACAACTATTAATTATCTACGCACTTAGATTACTTTCAGTTCTTAAACAATGAAGTAAACTTACACGCAGGCAATTACGTTTATAACGCTAAAGTCCGCGAACACTTACTTATGAATTGTGATTCAACCCTACTTCCCAACATAAAAACAATGTTATACGAATATACCCGAAGATACACGAATGAAAACAGTCCTCATTTTGTGCTCCCGAGGCTCAAGTCTCTGTGAGCTCTGTTGCCGAAACGTTATAAGGGCTACGCCCTACAATTATCTACTGTCTGCCTCGCCCAAAAGAACAGCGTTGGACATGTGCGTGGTTTCAGCCAGTACTAGTACAATAGATGCCTAACATTTTCAAGGAGATTTATGACAATTTTTTGAATTCGGTGAAAATTTCTTTAATTTTTTATTATTCTGCGTGTTAACATTTCACGGGTGCCCGGCTAATAGTACAGAGTTATTAATCTATTTGTTGGCTTAAAATTGAAACATTCTGCCGTGCCGATGCCACTGCGTTATGCCAGTTTTGAGAGATCATATAAATATTAATTAGACGGTTCCCGTAGCCTGAACTAGTAGTTCTACATAAAATATTCAGTTAAAAGAATTAAATTTATTTCTTTTTCTAAAACTTTCTCACTAACAAACTTACCTGACCAAATAATAAAAATGTTCCTTGATGTCCATTTTTTCTTACAAGTAAATAAAGAGAAAACGTGTAAAATACAAATATTTTACATATTTCTATGCCAAATTCAAAAATACCTTTTTCATTAAAATCGATACACAAATAAGATAATTCTGGTTGATTTAGTTTTTATAAGGAAATATAATATGTTGCAGAGTTTAATAATATTGAAATAAAATGAGTATAAAGTCAGCTGTTTACTTTGGTAATATTTAAACAGCTGTCTTAATTTGACTTAAAACAAGTGTTATGGAATTGAATAGTTGTGCATACTCACAGATATTTTTTGTGCATGAATATATCAAAAGAAATGTTTAATATCACGTTCTTTGTTTCAGTTTGTTCGTTTACCAGTGTCATTAAAGGAATAATTGACTTTACAATTGTGGTAATATCTGTGGATAAGTACAACCATTGATTTTATACATAAATCATTGTAGGTTTATATAATCAATGGTACAACTATTCAATTCCATAACATTTGTTTAAAGTTAAATTAAGACAGCTGTTTAATAATTACCAAAATAAACAGCTGACTTTATATATATATATTTTTTTTATTATTACACTCTGCAACCTTCTATATTTTCTTATAAAAACTAAACTAACCAGAACTATCTTATTCGTGTACTGGTTTTAATGAAAATGGTATCGTTGGATTACATTGTTGGAAATATCTAAAATATTTGTATTTTATACTTTTTCTCTTTATTTACTCATTTACGCGTAATTTTACTTTGAAAAATAACAATTGCCGCCATTTTGAAATTTGTACTTAAAAGAAAAATTATTTTTCAAATTTGAGGTAGTTAAGGTATTAAGGCATCTACCAAGTTTCATACAAATATCTTTAGAGGTTTTTGAAATATCAACGGGTTTTTGTAAAAAATAAAAAAAAATCGTGGATTACGGCTAAAATAAGCTGAAATCATAAAAATGTCACTGAATATTTTCAATTTATTTTCGTATGTATAACCACGTCCTGTAGATGGCGCTAAGCTTTTTTGTGACACTTTGTATATTGAAAATACGTTGTTATAAAAATATTATAATAATTTATTGAATTTCTTAAAAGGTAAAAGATATTCTTGGATAATCTTAGTATAATTATTTATTCTAATGTTAATAAGTGTTTAAATTTTTACAGGGCTTATTACATTGTTGTTTAGTTGATCATCAATTGTCCTTTAGAATAACACTGAATTTTTTTAACTCACTACAATAAACAACAGTTGATCATAACCACTTCCACATACTTGTAAAACATATCAGTTAATCAGTATCACCTAAGACTAGTAAGACTGTTATTGATTGTCTCTCATTTTTAACTCACTACAATAAACAACAGTTGATCATAACCACTTCCACATACTTGTAAAACATATCAGTTAATCAGTATCACCTAAGACTAGTAAGACTGTTATTGATTGTCTCTCATTTTTAACTCACTACAATAAACAACAGTTGATCATAACCACTTCCACATACTTGTAAAACATATCAGTTAATCAGTATCACCTAAGACTAGTAAGACTGTTATTGATTGTCTCTCATTTTTAACTCACTACAATAAACAACAGTTGATCATAACCACTTCCACATACTTGTAAAACATATCAGTTAATCAGTATCACCTAAGACTAGTAAGACTGTTATTGATTGTCTCTCATTTTTAACTCACTACAATAAACAACAGTTGATCATAACCACTTCCACACACTTATAAAACATATCAGTTAATCAGTATCACCTAAGACTAGTAAGACTGTTATTGATTGTCTCTCATTTTTAACTCACTACAATAAACAACAGTTGATCATAACCACTTCCACACACTTATAAAACATATCAGTTAATCAGTATCACCTAAGACTAGTAAGACTGTTATTGATTGTCTCTCATTTTTAACTCACTACAATAAACAACAGTTGATCATAACCACTTCCACATACTTGTAAAACGTTTCAGTTAATCAGTATCACCTAAGACTAGTAAGACTGTTATTGATTGTCTCTCATTTTTAACTCACTACAATAAACAACAGTTGATCATAACCACTTCCACACACTTGTAAAACGTATCAGTTAATCAGTATCACCTAAGACTAGTAAGACTGTTATTGATTGTCTCTCATTTTTAACTCACTACAATAAACAACAGTTGATCATAACCACTTCCACATACTTGTAAAACATATCAGTTAATCAGTATCACCTAAGACTAGTAAGACTGTTATTGATTGTCTCTCATTTTTAACTCACTACAATAAACAACAGTTGATCATAACCACTTCCACATACTTGTAAAACATATCAGTTAATCAGTATCACCTAAGACTAGTAAGACTGTTGTTGATTGTTTCTTATTTTTGCAGTGTTATTAAACATGAACTTTTCTTGATTTCTCAGCAGAAAACTACTATTAAATCATCAAAGTCCTGCTCAAGACAGATTTGTGATTCACATTCCCTTCAGTAGACCAATCATGCAATAATAACACTAGTCTGTACTACGGTAACTAGTACAGTGGTCTGTAGACATCAACATCATAATCACTAGCGCCGAAATCACTCACCAAACCAAATAAACCTTCACTCTCAACAATACTTATTTCGACTTAGTTATTTTTTATTATGTCTGTGTACGTGGTGTATTTCTATTACCTATAAGGATTGTGATAAATATATATTATTTGTGTTTGAAAAGGGAAAATGTTATACCATCTAATTTATCTATTTTTCGTAAATATAAAGGTATTATATGTCATTAGGGGCAAGAAAGAACTGTACTAATGTGATTGAATTTAGGTATTAGAATTATTGCCTCAGTGTTTAATACCAATAAATAGTGTTTAGTCCCGTACTACGTCCAGGGCCACGGGGTGGGGGAAAAAGGGGCAGATTGCCCCGGGGCCACACAAACTTAGTCCAGAGGAAGGCCACATTTCACGCAACAAAAAATAAAATACCTAATAAGACTTAATAAAATACTAAATAAGAAATGATTCATGCCTGTATCAAAATATTATTAAAAGTGATATTAGGCCAGATAAGTCTTCCAGTTTTAACGCGTTTAAGCTAAAACATTGGTTTTATAGCTACCAGGGAGCCTTTTGGTGCTAGTTGAACACTGGTCTTTGAAGTTTGTCAGCGGTCGGAATAGTGGAATGACAACATAATCTCTATTGATATGTGACTGCACCTGTACCCTTCACCAGTTGTCTTGTTTGCGAACAAGTGTAAAGTCGTTCAGCTTTTGAACAAACCAAAACATATGTCCTGTTTGCGAAGATATAAATATATTTGAGTGGTGTAGACAGTGGGCCAATCCTATGATATGTCCTGTTTTCGTACACTATTTGTATAAAACCTGTCAAAAGACCCACTTTAACTTAACATTTGTATTACTCAAAACTACAATTTTGGACCGCATTCATAGTTTAATACAAGGTGGACAAGAGCGTTTCTGTATATTTTATTTTTCAACTTTAATTTAAAAACTATCTACTATTTCAAACAAAATTTTTATACTTGTCCTAAATTCAAATTCATCTTGGCTTAAGTGGTAGGAAAATCAATTGTATGCTCGCATTGTAATCCTTACAAAACCAGTAGTTATGATATATTACTATTACAAACTTAAGATAATAAGTGATTGTTAATTTATTTGTTTTTATAGTGGTTTATTGATTAAGCTTTTAACCATATTTTATGTTTTTTTTACCAATTCTGTTTTTGTAAATAAATAATCTTGATTTAGTGTTTCGAAAATCCCTTGACTCGTCGTAGCAAAATAATAGCTCTATTTAATGTGAAAACGAGTGATCAGTAACCTGGGGCTAAAGTATGCAAATGAATAAAATCGCGATAAAAAAGTAGAGGCCTAAGAACAATACAGTCAACTAAATAAACAAAATTAAAGTAAAAACATTATATATATGCTATTAAAAATTCGAAGTCCTTACGATAAAAGGTTCTTACAAACTTGGTTTCAAATCCGGTAGTAGGCGGCAGCACTCCGTTCGAACGTGATAACGTTGCACTCTTTCCTGGCACTAATCGGCTAATTTTTCAATAAATGCATTACACATTTAAGAAATAGTAGTCATATTTCAGAAGTCACTGTGTTTTGCACTAAAAAACCCTGGCAGGCAAAATATAGGCTACAATGTTGTAACAACGTGGCTGGAAGAGTTCTTCAATTAATTGTCATAAGGGGCGTGTCGTGTGTATTCCTTACTTGGCATCTCTATTCGTCAGTCATCTGTCTGTTTGGTTACTGTCGTCCAGTTAAGAAATACATGTATTTTGTTATTGTTGTATTTTATTGAGTGATTTTTCTGTAGTTTAATACGTTCTTTTGAATTTCCTAATAACCTACTATAATTTTCCATTACTTTAAGTTGCTATTATTCGTATTCCATTTCCAGATACATACAGATTTTGAGAGAACAAAAAGCTAAAGTTTAGGCCCAGTAATTTATGGTAACGTTTTATTTAAATCAATAAGAATATACTATAAATGTTTCAATGTAGTATTGTAATGTCTGCAAAGTAAATTATATATTTTTACAGTACAAAAAGAATAAATTAATGATGGTGCATTGTAAACCACTAAATTACAGTAGATTTCTAGGTACTTAAGTCTGGTAATATGCATACAACATCACCGCTCACTTACCCAATGTGCAAAAAAATGTGTGTATGATGCGCTATTTTTAATTTTATTATTTATGATCACTTGCACTATGCTATCGTGGGAGGTACTGTGTGACATATTCTTGTCTAAAAATAAGAATGTTGTTACGTTCTGTACTATCCGGATTCACCTACCATCATTTTAACCGATTAACCAGAGTATATATATGCAATCTTAATTGTCTTTTTTAGTTTTTCTCTACTATAATGTTTCCTTTGGCATTTAAAATTTACTACTTATTATGACAGATGTTCGTAAAGACCTTTGATATTATGACGTAGATCTTAATAAAAAGAGGAGCTCTTAAAATACACAATTAATAGCTAAAATATCTTCATCATTGTTCAAATATGTACAAATCCTGTTTAATAATATTTATTTTGTGACACTTAACTTGTTAGAGCTCTTTTATTATCTGGTTTAATTTACCCTGAAACTGTAACTGCAACAGGGGTGTATTCTCAACACATTAAATAGAGTAGCTCTTGAAACCATTTATGCCCACGTACAGGTTGTTCCCAAACAAATAGTATGGTTGATTTGTGTTGACAATACATTAATATAACCCATCCACGACCTATCAAAATTGTTTTCATAATTTTTTACTGTCACTGGTGAACGAGTAAGCCATTTATATTTTAGGTAATCAATAATTCAGTATTTATTTATTGTTTTTTACGTGATAAGTGAAATTAACTACGATTGAACCACTGTACGTATATTGTTGAGCGGGAGGGTCAATACCACTGTACGTGAATGGGTGGGTGGGTGTGTCAATACTACTGTCAATGTACGGAAGTGTACACTGTGATGTACATCAATTATATAGTGTCCCACATGATAACACAAATTTCACTGTGTTTTATGCTGAGAAAATTGAGTTGCTACAAAATGCCTTTTATGCATGTGAAATAAAAATTGAATAATTTTAAAGTTGAGCACAAAAATAAACTTTAACTCACGAGTATCAACTAGTTTTAATATAAATAATTATTTCCAGACATCAATGAGCTACGTAGCCAGTGGTCTACAACATGTTTTGAAAACAATAACTTAACCCTAACTCTCAGTTGACTGTTTTTTAAAGCACTGATGTTCGCGCTCGCCAAATTACTTTACTTCTTGAACATTCGGCCACTCTCAGTCTAAGCTTGTTATTTAGCTAGCGAAGCCAAGTGGCCTATACAAATTTATTGGCCCCTCCCTCCCTCACCCACAGCTAATATTATCGGCGAGGATGGCTCCTCAACTGGCAATCGAAGGGCTGCTGCGCCCAACACTGCAACTGATTGTGGCAGTGTTGGGTGCAGATATTATGTGCACTCGAGTTTGAAGGTTGTTTACTAAGAAACTAAGAGGCCCATGAAAACTCCAGTTATCCAATGGTTTTCCTTATTTAATTGTGGGTTATAAAATATGAATTTTTAAATTTTCTTATAAGTTAATAATTTTAATTCTAGTTGGAACGAACAACGTACCAGAATTTTAACTAGTTTTCACTGGGTTTTTACTAAAAAACCTGATAATGTATCACATTTATATTTTAATACATGGTTGATAGGAATGTTTTCTTTAACTTTTATAATTTTATCTTTTCAAGAAAAAAGTTCTTATCAATTACCTGAAACATTGTTTTCTTTGCTTTTAGAGGTAGTAAAATTAATTATTTGGTCTTGTTGTAATCCTTATTACATGTATAGTTACGTTACAATATTTTCATATGTGTAAGTAAATGCAGTGATTTTATATAGATTTTAATCAATTTAAAATTACATTAAATAGATAAATTTAAATTTGTGAATCCCTCTGGTCTGAGGAAGGTAAACCTGGTTCACCGAAATAGATCACCAAAATATTTGTGCATTTTGTACTTGTATTGTAATATTTTTGTGCATTTTGCGCTTATATTGTAATATATTTGTGTTGTGTGACGTTTACTTGTACTGTATATTAAAGAATAGCAGTTTTATTATAAGAGATTGATGTTATTGTAGCGATAATACTTAAGGCAATGTTTCAAAAGTGTATGTCAATTAGACACAAAGTTTTCCGGAGCTTCGCAGCTAGCCCTGAGAAAACGTCCATGAATAGAAATCTTATTGACGATCAGATTAGTGAAATTTATTTTGAAGTGAGGGGAGGGGCCACTTGCTAAACTTTGCCCCGGGCCACCAAAAGTCTCTGGGCGGCCCTGACTACGTCACTCCATCGTTCCTTCCTTGTTTTATACTCAAGATAGACTGGGCATGTCCACCAGCCTGCCCCCGCCCAAACACTTTATACATTTGTAATCGTGTTCTGTCGTCGCTTTTTATTGGTACCAAACACAGAGGCAATAATTCTAATACCTAAATTCAATCACAGGTAAAACAGTAAAATAATGCATTTAAATCTAATCTTATTTCACAGCCAGCTAAATTTCATGTACTGCTTGTCATATTCCATTTCATAAACAATAATTGTTTTTAAAGTTTGTAAGTTTGTTTGGATTAAAAACGTTAACAAATACTTGTGAGGAAATTAAGCACAATATGCTTAATATTTTATTTGTTTAGCATACAAAATTTAATCGGCAGTAAACTTGGTCTGTTTTGCTACAAAAATAACCTATCAGAATAACAGTTTTTTTTTATATCAGCAGAGTTAGTTTTTAAACATAACATGATTGTTTTATATGGTAATACTGAACAAAAAAACAGTAAATTACTTTATTTGAAGTTATTTTCTATCACAAACTACAGTATAACCTATAAATTGGCTAAATATTTTTGATATAGTGTTTTATCGTGCCTGATTGTAATATATACTGACTGTAACAATACTCTCTCCACAAACTTTAGGATTTTGTTCCTTGGGTGGAATGAAACAAAAAATGTAAAGCAACCAGTGGTCTCTCATTCCGTTTTCTGTCTGTTTGTGTTTTTTAATAAAAAATGAATTGCAAAAAGTACTAAACAGATTTAAACAAAATTTTACCTACTCCTTTACATTTGTATTTTTGCCTAAATTACAATTGTTGTTAAAATTGCTAGATCCGATTCAAAATGGCGGCCATTTAAAATATTCAAAGCCAATTTACAAGAAAACGAATGTATTGGAAAAATAGACTTAAAAATTCAAAGTTCAATGCAAATTCTAACGATACCTTTTTTGAAAATTGAACTAAAAGTAAAGATTTTTCGCTGATTTTTGTGTGACAATGTATGAACATTTCGCGAGCCTAATATAAAAGTTTTTTATACTATTCAGTTTTGGTTTATTACAACACTTTTCTTCATATTCTTCCTGTGGTTATTTATTTGTTCTTATGATGCTATTTACAAATATTGTGTAACAGAATTTGGAATTCAACTAATCTTGGATATATATTTAGTCTTCATTACAAACTAATATATCTTCTCAAATATTTGGATGTTTAACAAAGTAACTATATGATTTAAAACGTATTTCTATAACTTTGAAAAATATGGGTAAGTAAATTTCATGTTTATTCAAATACTAAATTAAGTTTAAATGTTGATTTTTATAATCTGTAGTTGCAAAATAAATATTTCTGACATATGAAAAGGAATTTTTAACTACTATTGTTTTTTTTTCTTTTTGAATTTACTGTTTGATGTAAGTTTTAAGAGTAAATTTACATCAAATTCATGTTTAGCCTAATATTCAAGTTATATTACAAAATGACTGTATGTCAATATATGTTATTGTTCATGTAAAAAAAAAACATAATCGTTACAGATTTATCTTATCACGAATAAATTTGTTGCCAATATAAAATTACTACTGTTTTACTGTATCTTTTTCTCAAATTTGATTACACCTGAATTGTATAGCTTTTAGGATTAATTATTGACTTCTATTGCACTTTAAAATAAGTTGTGTTTTATATACACATACGAATACAAAAGTGTAAACTGCAACTGTTTAGGCTACATTATTTCATAAAACTTAAGTGTTCTTTTATATGAGTACTATTAAAAGTAATACTATCAAAATGAGTACTATAAAGCATAATATCATAATAATATGCATGCGTTATGTGGACTGTGTAGCTTATTGGTAGGAAACATCTGTTTGTCTGACGGTAAGTATATTCATTTGAAGCGGTGGCACAGATGTAGCCTCACAGCGCTCTGAATCTGCTCAAGCCGCCGTTTTGCCCGTTTTAAACCGAAAATTATGAGAAAACTATCCATGCCAGAACAAAACCTTTCGAATAGAAATTATAGTTCAACTCATTATCTACAACTTTCTTGCTGACGAAACTTCTCTGACCAAAAAATTAAAAAACATCAACGCATGTTGAAAATTGTAAGTCACGATTTAACAAACACAAAAATATGTTTACTTTAAAATTAACTATGACTATGATGAAAAATTATTTTCGATTTCTTGTTTACCTCGTTATGATTCAAACCTTATCTAAAATAAGTATGTTAAATTAAAAAAAATTTACTCGTGTGTAAGAAAGACAAAGGACGGTGTATTTGAATCCGCGACACTGTGTTGAACGTAGTTAGCGGGACGTGATCCGTACAGTAGACTTGTTATTAACATACAGATTAATAACTGTAGACTATTTTACCTGGATAGATTAGTTATATAGACCGTGATCAGGACTGGGGTAAGGGTACACTTGTCTCAGAATTTATGTACTCTTTGCGTGTCACGAGTTGCTCCCTGGCCAGGTATGTTACCTAGTGAATCTGAGTATTTTGGTAGTATGATATGATTTTGCAGGCACTCGCCCCAGAAAAAATCAGATACTCTTTTTTATTGTTTAAAAATATTATGTCTGTTGTTTAAAGACGTGAAAAGCAACAATTATGTTGCTGGTAAATTAATTTACTAGTAAAAAATCTATTTATGTTTTACTTTACTAAATTTTAAATTGTAAACAAAGTATATTATGAATATATATATATATATATATATATATATATATATATATATATATATATATATATATACATTAAATGTATTTAAAACCTAATTGAAATATTTCATTTATAGCTAACACCTTTTGAAGAACTTTTTATAGTTTTTTATTAATATTTTTTTTACTATTTTTCAATATTTTTAAAGTTTTGACAAAATTAATTCTGTTAGTTCGTGTAAAATAAAAGTTTTTATTTAGTGCCAAAAATAATATTTAAATATTATAAAAAAATTACATAATTTAAGTGTAAACTTAATTCGTTTTGCTCTTTTAAGTCTGTTTAAAAATGACACCGGTAACTTATTTGCATATTCAGTCACAAAAAAACATGTAGTTAGGAGGTTGACACCTTTAATGTACGTACAAGCTGAAAAAGATAGGGGATTCTTGTAGATTCGTGACCCTACAAGAATAGGCTACAAAAGGAGCTATAGAGTAGAAACTGTTCAAGATGTTTTTTGAATTTGGTGTCATTTGTTGTTTTGAATTCTGATGTAATGGCTGTATCATTTTGAATCTTATATAATCCGCTTTTCAAATGTGACTAGCCTATTGAATTGTGCAAAGCGGTTTCTACGTCTGGTGTTGTAAATATGGTTGTTAAATGTACGTTTTATTTGATTGGAATTTTTAATATACATGATTATTGTCAAGGCCCCTGCAGTGACCCTGAGCAGGCAATTGTGCCATCGTTTGCTTTTGCCATTTAAAAATGTTGTCAACGTGGCCCTTTCCCGGGCCCCAAAGAGCAATCGAGTAGGTTATGTGAGATTCTGTTAGGCTAAAGTAAATAATTCTATTTTGAGTTGGCTATTTTTAAATTTACTGTTCCACGGCAGATAGAGGACATGCCTTTACGAAAACCAAACTGGGCCAGAACCAGGAGATGATGCAACTAAAAATAAAAGTACAATTATTCTAACATTACAGTTTCAAAAACTATAGACAGCACTGGACTTAAGCTAATATGCCTATAGCTGAAAACCTCGTCTAGAGGGCCTTTCTCATATATAGGCTCAGTTCTAGAGGATCTAGAGGAAAGACACCTCACAGCAAACAATAATTGACTAAATATGCTAAAAGTGGAGCTATGGTATGTTAAATTCTTTTTAGGAAGTCAGTTGACATGTCACAAATATCCTTACTGGTTGTAGACTTAAATCTATGTAAAATATTTACAATATTGAAACCATTTACAAATGCCCACTCAAAAGAGAGTCTACCAGCATCAGGCATAGGAAAATCAATGGTGGAGGAGTCACCACCAGGTATGGAATTAATAATTTTATCAATTGAGCTGCTAAAATAGCGATTGACGTCTTCGTCAGTAGCAAAGTCCACTTCAGACTTCTTAGATGAGGGCCTACTACTCTTTATACGGTTCCACGCAGCCTTGCATGGATTGGAAGAAGCAGCAATAAAGTCAGCATTGGCAATCTGTTTGGCTTCATAAATCTTGTAACGGTATTTCCCTCTCAACTTACGGAGAGTGGGGATAAGACGAGGATGTGACTTACTTACATAATTCATAAGCACGATATGTCTCTTCAATTCGGCTAAATCTGGGGTAAACCAATTTTTTTACTTGAACATTAGGTCCTAACTTAGAGAATTTTAGGCCATTGCTAACTAATTTGGTTTCTTTGGGAAAGCACATATCAAAACGTTCCTTGAACAAGTTGAAAAAGGAATTGAAAGCCTCATATGGTGGTAACAGCCTTAAAACATTATAGATATCTAGAAAAACTATTATAGTTGTTATCACTAAAAACTCTAAAGGAAATATACTTAGGTGGCGAACGTACATTTCCCTTGAAACTTACAGGTTGACACTGCACAGTTACAAAAAACATGCTTGTGATCATAATCTGATCATGACTATAGTCCAGCCGTCCTAACTTTACCTCTGAGGTTTGCGGACTAAACTGGAAAATCGACATAGGCAATATCATATCCAGACCGCCACAGCCCTTCTCTAAATTTTACATCTGTTGACTCACAATTGGGAAGAATGTAGAGAGGAACAAATTTATTTTTTTATGGGAATTAAAATCTCTTTAGTGTTTAACTGGGAAGTACTGTTTTTACTGTTTACAAATATAAAAAAAACAAAGTCAATCGGATAATTTTAATTTATAAAACTTATCAGGCCCTAGTTGTGATTTATTTAGACCGGAAACAAATTAGGTGTGGGACAGGAAGGAGTCAAGTGCTCAATATATACAATGTTGCCATGTTATGCTCTCCTCAGAGGTAAAATTAGAACGACTGGACTATAACTACAGCACTGAGTCTATGTTCTGTCTATGTTCGTTAGAAACGTATCCAAGGAAGCATCAGTAACTGCACTATATAAGTTATAACTACGTAGAGTGTTCGAGAAGTCAGCAACATCCTTGGGTGCACTTAATAAATTCAGATTATGATCCGTGGCGATGATGACCGATAGATCCACGAGGAGCTCTAACTCCTTTAAATATATAGATTCAAGATTTTTATAGTCATAAAACACATAACAGTGCATTGACAAAAGTCAAGAATTTTACAATAAATTTAACAAAACTGTGTAAAAACATACAAGTATAATGTACGAAAAATTAAAACAGACATAAAATACAATTCAATATACAAAATGGCTAGAACAATAATATTAGATTGAAAACAATTAAAGATAAATTAATGTAAGACTACATCATAGTAATAATGTTAACATATAATCTAGATAATAGTTCTAAAACTAGTTATGGCTTTCCCAATTTACAGTTTAAAAATCATCAATTTTATGTAGACATTCATCCAGCAGTACATCCTTGATTTTTTCTTAATATTTAAAGTGGGGTCGTGATTTAATTCTATCTGGCAATGGATTATACAGTTTAGTAGAAATATATAACCAGTTTTTCTGTGAGCTACTATACTTAAACTATTGAACTCTTAAACAATCTTTATGTCTTGTATTATAAGCATGAAAATCAGCATTGATATTAAAGAAATCTAAACTTACATGAACTAAACTGAGTAAATGGAATACAAAAGAGGTACCGTATGACTTTCAAAGCAAGCTAATAAATTAAAAGGAAGGGCAATGAAAAATATGAAATAAAATTGACAGTTAAAAATACAAACAAAATAAAATTTGATGTATAAAGTAGTGTTTTATTGTTTAAATATTGATCTTACGCCACATATCTAAATTCAGTTTTCACAACCATACAACACCTGCTTCTCAGATTGAATGTTGACCAGGCAATCCCCTCTTTAAAAACGCAATGGGCAATCAGTAATAAAATATTTATGCTTAAAAAATGATACATTCAGCGAGTGAATATTAAATGTGAACTTTATATACTAAGTTTAAAGGAACTATATGATTAGGTGGAGCAAGGATTTTTGCTTTTAGATATAGGGATAATTTGACATTTAAGCTACTTCAAGGGATATTCAAGTGCAAACATTGCTGCAACTGGTTGGCCAACTTCTACCATCCACCAAGACCAATGAGACGTAGCCACTTATTTTTCATTATTAGTCCAGTACTGCCTGACGGTTGTATTAGAAGACAGATGAAGGATATTTTAGGACTTGTGAAATCTAAAAAGTTATAATTTTGTTCTGTTCGAAAACATTAGAATTATGAGTATCTGTCCTAGTTTATCAGTTAATAGTTTTCAATCAATTATTGAATTTTCGGATGAAATGCCAAGTTTAATGCCGAGTTGGTAAGTAATCATTTTATTAGTGACATTTAGTCATAGACTACTTTTATTAACTAAAGTAGGAACATTGTAGTTTGATTGCCCACTTATTTGCCAAACATAGTGTCATATTTAGTCATAACAAGAATAAGTGTGCTATATCACCCATTAACTATATGGGCCTTGGTTTTGGCTTACAATAAATACAATGATTATAATACTTGTTTTGCAGAGAGTGTAAGTTTTTTGTTAGTAATGATGATTAACCCTTTTAGTTCTACACCATCTGGCCTAATGTCTGACCAATAAGTGCCAGACTATTTTGACCAAAAATGCAATGGCTTAGGGAAAAAAATCTCAATATCCTAAATTTATTTTACAGAATGCCTGTATCTTTATAATTAGGTAGGCTAGGACTATTTCATGGTTTTATTTTACATGAAATGGGGAATAAACATGTCATGTTTTACCTGTAAGGCCTAGCACACACTACAGACTTTTTCGTCTGCTGACAGTTTAGTGAGTGTCTGGAGAAAAATCGGCACCATTGTTCTAAATGAGAGTGCACACACTAGGAGACACCGACTAAAATGTTCGCCAACAGTCTGGGGAGGATTGGTACTGCCCGACAGCCAGACAGCTCACCGACCAAACTCTGGTCTGCGAGATAAAAGGCTAGGTAGTTCTGCACAATTACATAGTCAACTTAAGATCTTTTCATACTTCTATAATACATTTTTGGGATGCTAAATATCAGTATTTAGTAAACATTAGGTGTTGGAAACATAGAGTTAGTATCATTAGTGATAAATTAGAATACACCGAGGCCGCCCATATACATTGCGCTGCGGCCGTTATGGTTGCTTTAGGTTATCATAGCCAGTTGTAGAATATGTTTTTACAAATTCTGTTGACTGAAAAGCGGTGTGCGACAATAAAAATATCTTATTACAGGTTCATTCTACAAAATAATAACCTAACTTAACCATAACTGCCGCGTGCAATGTCTCCAAGATGTCATTATAGCATGTGGACTTTGGCTGCCTTTATACATCCTGCTGTGGCAGTTATGGTTACGTTAGGTTATCATAGCCTATTGTAGAATATGTGTTTACGAAGTCTGCTGACTGAAAAACTGTTTGCGACAGTAAAAATACGCTATTACAGGTTCATTCTACAATATAATAACCTAACCATAACTGCAGTGGTGTGATGTCTCAGAAATATCAGTGGACTTTAAACCTTCTTATTGCTTTGCAACATGAACGACGGCTTTCCGACACTTGATTTTTATTTTTCTAACTAAGTGAGGACTAGGCCTACCACATCATCATATCAAAATATGAAAAGAATTTACTAAGTAGTTGAATTGACTAAGTTGACTAAGTAATAGTGCAGAATTATCAAAGGCAGGACATAAGTTGGGACGCGCATACCAACAACTAAACAGTATGTGTCATGGGTGGTTGGTTACCGGTGTGTTAATTGTTTCGTTCAGTTCAACGGTGTATTTTATAAGATATTAACCGGATTTTAACTTCCAATATGTAAAATACACATAATATATAGCTAAGTAAAACTAACGAACGAGTTGTCACTTTGTTAGTCATAAATTAATTGCTCTTCTATAGGTTGAAAAGATAGATAATTTATGAGAAATATTTGAACATGACAGATTTTAAAGACAATAAAGCGTACTCTAAATTACCAAGCAGCACACATTATAGGATATTAAATTATACAAATAATTATTTCAAAGTATTGTTTAAAGAAGAAACTACATTTAAAGAAGAACACTCAAAAGCAATGCACGCCGTTATTACAGTTATTATTTTTGTAAAATAAACTGACAAACATGATTCATTTTGTTTGTAATAAAGCGCATAATATAAATATAGAATATGAAAACGGCAGTGAAGTTTTTTTGTTCTCTTTTAAAACTAATCAATTACATGTACAACAATATTTAAGAAAGGAAAAACTCTTATTGCATACCAAAGGTTTATGATTAATTGATTGGAATGTGCTTTTCTCTCTGCCAAAAGGTTTTTATTTCCCACATACCATTAGAAGTAATATTTAAATTCCATAGTATAAAAAGTGAAGATTTTAGATTATGTTAATGCATTACCTTACATTGTATTAATTATCAATTAAATATAATTAAAAAGTTAAATAGTATTTACACTTGTTTGAAACACAAGTTTTGTCGTATATTAATTTAATAAAAGTAAACAATATACTCTTTTTTTCAACAGATAACATTTTTTTTAATTGACTTAATAAGAGTGCGTTATATTTCTAAAAGATGTCTGAAATATTGGTTTATTGTTGAACATTCAATGCACACATCAATAAAAATGTGTTGAACTAATGATTTGCATCACTGAGCTAATTTACAGTGCTTATGGTGAGATGGGTTATTTTTTGAGTTCATATAGAATTTGGGATAATTCCTACAACCATTCTAAATGCACAAAAGTATTTAGAAAATACATTCTACCATTTGGCGTGCTTTTACATGCCTGTAGTTAAATATTCTCTTCATAACATTAAGATTTTTCTTTGGGAAAGGATGTATTGAACCAAATGCTTCATCCCCTATGACGACAAAGGGCATTTTTTTTACCGTTTTCATCAACACTCTGTCAGGTGGAATGTTTAGCAGATCATTCTCAAGTCTTACACCAAGACTAAATAGTTGTTTGTGTGCGCTACCTCAGGTTCCCGACCAAACTGTTGGGCCAGGACATGAATTCATACCTCCCCCGACTAAACTGTCGGCAGACAAAATCTGTAATGTGCGTTAGGCCTAATATGAAAGAGAAAAGTTATAAATAACAAATATATTTTAAATAAACTTATCTGTTTCAATTCTATGTGGCACATATGATTTAAATGAAGTTAACTTTTTTGCTTATTATTATTGAATGTAACTCAAATAAGCAATAGTTACAAAGAAAAAAATATTATCTCAGAAAGTAGACAAAAAATTTCAAAAATATGAATAATCTACAATCATCCAAAACTATTGAGTTCGTAAAAACATCTAATAGCCTATGTTAGTCGGGAGCTGTCCACAGTTAACCAAAATGTAAAAACGAATACTCAGAAACATTAAAAAAAGGAATATGCAGTTTATTACTAGTAAAATTATATTATTACAGTGTAGTAAAAAAATATGCAGAATCGCTCACAGCAATGCTTGCCTTTTTCGACTAAATAGCAGCATTGCTCACAGTGATTTTTTTTTACAATATGGAAGGCCAGGCTTCAAAACTGGTAACTAAGCCAAAAAGGCTCATTGTGCGCCCTCCTTTACAGTTTACAGGACTTCAAACCTCATCCAATCCAAGGTCCTTAGTGAACCTTGAGATTGCCTTGATGAGGTTTTCCTGTGCTACACCTTGGCCATGTTCTAAATCGCCGCCCAAGGTGAGAGCTTGTTTCCTAGCTAGGGTCGGGTAGTGAAAGAGGATGTGCCGTTCAGACTCCTCCTCCCCACATTTCCTACACAAGAGAATGGGAGTTGGGAACTCCATCTTGTCCATGTGTGCCTGAAACATCCAGTGTCCAGTTGTAAAACTAACCACCCTTCGGAGTTTGGTGCCGTGTTGGAGTACAACGGCCCCAACGGAACCTCCTTGTCTTGCCTGTTACCTGGCGTTGCCTCCCAGATCTCCTGGAACTTGCCGGCGATCCATGTAGAGGCAACCCTCTTGGCGAGGCTGTAAGCAACCCCGGATGCCGGCTCTGGGCCAACGAGACATTCCTCAGTGCCTTTCCTCGCATAGTGGTCTGCCCTCTTGTTTTCCAATACCCCGTTGTAACATGGCACCCATGACAGGATTACCCTATTGGAACGCGCCAGCGTTTTAAGAACCCCGTGGCAGTCCCAAACTAGACTCGAGGTAAAGTCGAACGATGCAAGTGACCTTAGTGCCGCTTGGCTGTCTGAGTTCAGATAGATTGCTTTCTCCTATGGCCCAAATCGATGTTTGTCTGAGCACAGGTAGTTATGGCAGCCACTTCCGCCTGAAAACTCGTAGCCAGTTTGCCAAGGCTACACCTGAGCTCAGTTTTTGACCTGGCACCATAGTCCCCGTAGCCAGACCTAGATTAGATTAGATACACCGGGTTGTGGTCCTGTCGCCAATCTCACCGCGCCTAGACTCCATGGCCCTTGGCGCCCCGAGCACGACGACAGTGTCACAAGAGACCAGTCCCCCTTATGAAGGACATGATCTCCCCGAGTGTAGCCCTTCTAATATCATCTGGTTCCAGAAAAGCGGCACCCAGAGTCCTATACCTAAGATATGAGAGAGCTCCACAATGACAAAAGATATGTATGGAGCTCTCCTCATCCTCCTCACAGAGCCTGCATGTGGAGTCCTCTGTTAGGCCCATAATCTTCATATGTCTGTTAAGGAGATTGTGTCCGGTCAGCATTCCCGTAACCGCCCTCACCTTGGCCCGGTTACAGCTCAGCAGATCTCTGCTGTACCTGCAATCCGGTCCTCGGATAAGAGCACGAGACTGCCTGAGCCCGGACTCAGTCCTCCATCTACCATCGCGTTCCTCAGAGGTCCACCTGTCAATTCTTCTTTTTACCTTTTGAAGAGGAATACCAGAGCTGGCTCCGGCCCCAGTAGTGGGCACTTTGCCCCTCTCCTAGCCAGTGCATCGGCTCTCTCATTCCCATCAATACCAGCATGCCCAGGGACCCATATGAGTCTCACCTGTTTACGCTGGCAAAGAGTCTCTAGGATCCCCTGGCACTCCCATACCAGTTTAGAGCTGGTATGTGGTGCCATGATCGCCTTTATCGCCGCCTGGCTGTCCGAGCAGATTGAGACTACTCCTCTGAAGCCATCTAGACGCATTTCTTCTTTTGTGGCTGTCATGATAGCCATCACCTCCGCCTGGAAGACGGTTGCATGGGCCCCTAGAGGTACAGACAGAACTTTCCGTGCCCCCCTACCGTACACCCCAGCACCTGCACCTTCTTCTATAAGTGAGCCGTCTGTATACCAGACGCTTCCTTTGACTTGTGCGGGCTCGGTACTCCCCATCCACTCATCTCTGCTTGGAAGGAAGGCCCTGACCCGCCTGTCAATTCTGTACCTAGGTGCCATTAAGTCTGTTCCCATTGAAATCAACGGGTCCAGATAGTATATCCCCATGGAGTCCTGGTTGGCCAGACAACCAGCCACCAGTCGTCCTCATTCTAAAGGCCTCTTTACAAGCCTCCCCTTTTACAAACAGGTCCATTGGGCGGAGCCCAGTGAGGACCTCCATCGCCGACAATGGGGTTGTTCTAATTGCACCTGTAATTCCCAGGCACGCCATTCTCTGACATCTGTCTAGTGTTAGCCTTGCACTGTTCTGTGCCATGGCCGGCCACCAGACAACAGCCGCATAACATAATGAGGGCCGAAGTACACTCGTGTATAGCCAGTAGACCATGTTTGGTTTAAGACTCCACGTTGTCCCAATGGCCCTCCGACAAGCCCAAAAAGCCATTCTGAACTTCCTGGCTTTCTCCTGAAGGTGCTTGAGCCAGTTCAGTTTAGCATCCAGGATAACCCCCAGATACTTAACCGACCCTGGATGGTCTATACATGGTGGGCATGTACGTTCTGACTTGTTAGGATTAACAGAGAGCCCCTTGTCCCTACACCACCTTTCTGGGTATCTCAAGGCAGTCTGGACGATGTCCGACACCGTGCTGGCAAACTTACCAGCGCCCAGTATACACACATCGTCCGCGTATGCCTGAGCATATACCCCCATCCCGTTCAGCGCCCTTAGTAGGTCATCAACCACCAAGGACCACAGGAGAGGGGAAAGGACGCCCCCTTGGGGGCAGCAGCTTCCGACTACAACCTGAACCGACGCTTCGTTCAATGTTGCCTTAACCATTCTTCTGCGTAGGTAAGCTTCAATCCATCTGGCAATAATGCCCTTGACGCCCGTCCTAACGACAGCAGCGATCATAGACTGTAGGGAGACATTATTGAACGCTCCCTCTATGTCCGTGAAAACACCCATGGCTAGCTCCTTCTGCCGGATCGTCCCCTCAACCCTCGTGACGAGTCTATGAAGAGCCGACTCCACAGATCTCCCAGCCATGTATGCATGTTGGTTTGTATGGAGTGGGTTATCTCTCAATACCCCGTCTCTCATATGCCTGTCAACCAGCCTCTCCAATGTCTTTAATAGAAAAGACATGAGGCTGATCGGTCTAAAATCTTTTGGTCTGGAATGTGTACCCCTTCCAGATTCGGGGATATATACTACTTTTGCGGTCCTCCACAGCCTTGGGATAAAACCCAAGGCCAAGGAAGCCCTACAAACGATATGGTTTTGTCAAAGTCGGTTAGTCTAGGCATCCTATTTGAACACATCTCTAGAATGTCAATTGTAGGATGCAATTGGACCAAATAGAGATTTTGGTGTGCTTACTGGCATGGTGAGCTTGCCAGCAACTGCTGGTCTGGAGCCTATATGCCGCAAGCCTTGCCTCTTCCATGGTAAAAATGTCAAGGTGGGCAGAGTTAGCAGCGCCTCCATTGCAGCGGTGTACCCTTAAATGTCCCAAGGATTCCCAAACAAGCTAACCGCTGCACCTTAGTTAGGTTTTTTACAGCAGTGACTTGCTTGTCTTTGGGCCTCCAATTAATGGCTCCATATACAAACATCTGTCTGACGACCCTCGTATAAAGTCAATGTACCAACTGATGGTTCAATCCCCACGTTCATCCAAAGGTACGCCTCAGCCTTATCAATGTGGTCCAAGAGCGGTCTATGGCGTGGTTGAGGTGTCTATTCCATGTTTGTCATCTAGCCATACACCCAGATACTTAACTTCCTTAGACACCTGGACGCAATTGCCAAAGATTCTTGGTACTCTGACAACCTTCGCGTTCCTTTTATTTGTGAATGGTACCATAACGGTCTTACAGGAGTGAACAGATAGCCCCTCCACTATGCACCATGTTTCCACCACATGGAGACAGTGGTCATATGGAGACATAAGGTCGAGGCATGTCTCCATGTATTTACCTCTTATTAGGATCACTATATCGTCAGCATAACCTTGAGGGTACACTCCATGCTTGTTGATTGCCGTGAGGAGATCATCCACAACCAGGTTCCACAGGAAGGGTGACAAAACATCCCCCCCCCCCCTGTGTACACCCTCTTTGCGCTCGTACCTCTCTCACCGCCCCACACAGGGAAGCTTGGGCTCTACGGGCGCTGAGCATGTTGCTGACCCAGCGTACAACTGTTCCTTCAGTGCCTCTGGACACCAGCTTTGTCACAATCGAGGAAATCCTCGTATTCTTAAAAGCTCCTTCTATGTCCAGGAACACTGTCAAAGCAATCTCCTTAAGGGATATCGCCTGTTTGATCCTGCGGACTAATACATGTAAAGCAGTCTCACAGGATCTGCCAGCTTGGTAGGCATGCTGGTTGGGGTGCATAGGTTGATTGCTTGCTTACCCGGCTCTAACATGCCTGTCCAGCAACTTCTCCATGGTCTTTAGGAGAACAGACGAATGACTTATTGGGCGGTAAGCCCAATAGTTGGTATATTCTGAGTAGAGCCAGGAAAGTGAATATTGAGTAAAACCTCAAGTGTCTCTTCCGGGCTGTCTGTTTGGAAGCCGTCTTCTTTGCAGACTGTCCCAACAGCGTTAATGGGGTTACGAGCCAAGATCTTGTGGATCTTAGACCATTCTGGGACACTCAATGTCCCTGCAAAAGTTCCTCCACGAGTTTCTCTTGGCTTTGCGGATTGCTCTGTTGTAGTCACCAAGGGCCCTCGAGTATCTGTCCCAGTTGCCCCCGCACGTTTGCAAACATTGTACAGACTTCGGACAGTTTTTCTCAAGGCTTCAAGCTCTGGATTCCATTAACAGGCTTTCTTGTTAACTTTAACTCCGTCTCTGAACACGCTTTGAAGGAAGATGTCTCGATAGCTGATTGTATTATGTCAGCTATACCATCTACCTTTTTGTCACACCCCGGATCAGGATGGACTAACCGAGCTTTAAGCTCTTTCCTGGTATATAGCCCAGTCAGTTCTCGTAGGATTTCTGAACCGCGCATTAATGGGAGCCGTTCTAATCGAAAAGGAGATGTAGTTGTGATGCGACATGGACGGATCGTCCAGTACGGTCCAACTGTCTACTTTGCAAGCTGCCAGGCAGGCTAAGGTTATGTCAAGAGCCTCTGTTCGCAAACCTAACCCCCTCCTCTGTTGGAAAGTAATATTAATAAATTGAGTTAAATAGACGTATACGTAACTATGTCGATTTGGGGTTATTTTGTATGAAATCAGGGATTGGTCAGGGAAAAGTCAGGAAATTTTTTTAAGGAGGTTTACTGAACACCCTGTTCTCAGCAAAGAACTCTGTGTTGCCTTGCCGCTTAGCCCTCTTCTTCTCACCTCCTAGCTCCTCTGGTGTCAGTTGCGAACGCGACCTCTTCACACCGGGACCTTTGGAGGCGACAGAGGACGAAGTCTGCTGGCTGGTTTTGGGGGTAGCTATCCGTGAGGGGGCTGTCTTGTCATCTTTGTCCCCTGAGATGCCAGACGAACATGACAGCTTGTTTGCACCGTACTTCTCCTCTCAAGCTTGTCACCTCTCCGCCTTAGAAAGGATTTTCTCGCCTTTAGCAAGAGCCTCCTCCTTCCGATGTCTTCAGAGTTGGCCTCGGGGGATCCTCTTCTTAGGCGGACCACCCATATCCATCTTATGGAGATTACCCTGAGAACTCTCATCCTCAGACCAAAGCATTGCATCCTCCTCTCCTGTAGGCAGAGCCGGCACCGGAAGGACAAGGTGAGGTTGTTCATAAGCAGGCCTTCGGGAGTTACACCACTTGTCAACAAATTAATTGTATTAATGTCAGCTTCTATACAATTCCCACGAGCACCTGGTTGCTGCAGTCCACCTCCCCAGTGACCCATTTAGGGAGGTAAGGGGTAAATACAACTGGGTGCCTCCTGGTTCCCAGAAGGCTCCGTTACAGGTACTGAATATTAGGCTCCCAGTACTGCGAGACTTTCAGCACGGGTCGCTTAACACCCTAGTCTAGGGCCCCCCTCACTTGGTTCTGTAGGTGGACCAACACCCAGTGGCAGGGAGCAGCTAACAAGTGAGAGTCTGTCGAACCCCTCACAGTGATGCAATAGCACTAAAAGGGTTATGAAGAGTTGTTGTTTTGTGTTTTAGCAAATTATTTTATTAGGGATAATTTGACATTTAAGCTACTTCAAGGGATATTCAAGAGCAAACATTGCTGCAACTGGTTGACCAACTACCACCAGCCACCAAAGAGACTTAGCCACTTATTTCTCACTTTTAGTTTAGTTTAGTACTGCCTGACGGTTGTCTTAGAAGACAGATGAAGGATATTTTAGGACTATAATCTAAAGAGTTATAATTTTGTTCTGTTCGAAAAACCTTTAGAATTTTGAGTATCTGTCCTAGTTTATCAGTCTATACCACTGTAGGTATGGGTGGTTGGACCCACCCATACATGTATATACCCATATACCACTGTAGTACTATCGTCAACAAGTAACCCTCGAAATGGCAGTTACTGTATTTCCTAAAATAGCTGGCCATTTTTGGCTTATTTGTTATAAATAAAATTTATTAAAAATAGTTTATTACTGTTTTAAAACCTACTTAAGTTATTTTTGGTATCAATATGTCCATGAGAAATAGGCTACCATATAATATACAACAATTAAAAAAATTAATTTTTTATTTGTATTTAAAATTTTGCAGTTTGTTAATTTTATAAATTCGTGAAAGGGAGATATACTCCTAGGAAACAATTTTGTGATAATAAAGTAAGAAATGTGAGATAGCCAAAATATTATGAATGTTATCTAGTTTTAGAAAATAGATACATATAAATAAATCATATAGGCAATAATAAATTTACCAGACAAACAATGCACAAGCTATGCAATTGTTACCATAGAATTAGTAGTATTTAAAAATGCCCTAAATGTTTATTATGAACACTCAAGAGTTCATTTTTATAGCCTACTAAAATTTAGCTAAAACATTCTCTATCAACAAATTAAGATATTATAAGGTTACTTTAATTTACAGCTGTAAAAAATAGTTAGCCTATTTAGAAAATGATAACCTATCAGGTTATGAGATATATTTATAAATATTTGATGACCTAGTTCACCCTTATGTATTACACTCATGTCTTACTTTATTTTTTATAATTTCACTAAATACACTACCTGCTACACACTGAATCAACATATAAACAGTCTAAAACACATTTAATTACTTCATAAAGAAATTTTCATTGATATATTTAGATACAATTAGCCATTTGACAACGATATTTCTCGTATGCCACATCACTATGCCAAGTCAAATGATTGATGATCAGTGAACATCACTGTAACCCGCATCTAAATTAGAATCCATAGACACCTAAAACTTAGCCATAGCATATTAAATGTGTACTATAACAACAATTATTCGTCGGTGTATCTGCGGTGCGGCTATCCACACTGTGCCACTACAGAAACACAAACGGTGCGGATGCCAGCACCGTGCCATATTGAGAGTCTACTCTTTGTATTTCTGAGAATTACTTTGTATTCAAATTGATAACAAATGTTATAAAACATTTTATTTTTTTCAATTTCAAACTGATATGAAATAATAGAAGAAAAGTATAAATTTTTGTCATTAATTTGTTTCCATACTAGCTAGGCAGTGTGCCCCAAGATGTGGACTGAGTATGTTCTTTTAGCTTGTGCAAGGCAGTGGTAGACCTTAAATTTCTTTTAGAAGGCGTGTATTTCGCCAAAAACCTACTCTATGGCTCAAATTCAAATCATTCTTTATTCATCATGTATACAATCTTGGTACAATTGAATGTGTCAAAGACTAAATCTAACTATTAAGACTCGTATACAACTTTGATGAAAATGGATAACATATATAAAAGAAAAAAATACATAAAATATTTATAGAAAGATTAAAAGTTATTAACATCAATTAGCTAATCATATAAATAAAAAATGAATAAATTACTTAATTTAAAGTCATTAGTTTTTTTAGATTTTTTGTAGAATGAATTTTAAGAAGTAAACACTCATATAAGTAGGTTTTTTGGTAAATAATTTAAGGCGATGGTATGGAAGTATCTCGTTCTTTCTTCTAATGTTGTAAGAATGGTTTGGTTGGTACATATACATCTGGTAGATATCTGTTAGTTTATTTTTTGTAAAGAGAACCATATCTAAAATGTATACCACTGTCAAAATCTTTCTTTAAAATGTTTTATAACTGATTCACCCTTTTTAATTTTAACATAATGCGAATATTTTGTTTTCGTAGTTTTAATATTTTGTCGCGATTTGAAATTTGTGCCGTAGCACAGAGTTGGGTTGCCTCTAGGATGGCCCGAATTGCTATTTGATTGTTTTAGTTTGATTGTCTCCGAGATTCATTTCGTTGTTCCATGTTTCCTGTTTGTGTTCATCACTCGCCAGTTCTTGAAGCCAACGTTCTTATACAACATGTCTGGCTAAAGTTCTATGTCCTCCTGAGTTCGGTGCCTTCGCACCAACCCTCGATGGGCCTAGTAATGATTGTACGAGGGTGGGTTGCAATTGCTATTTTGATGTTTAATTTAGGTTAGAATGGTGGGTTGGGGTTATATTTTTGTTGTATATTCTAAGTTGAATTCCATTTTCTTGTTGACATAGATTAATAGATGGACTCTGGGTTATCTACCAGTCTGTGACAATGTAAGTGACAACATATCCAGTGATTATTTATTCTTGATGTTGGTAAAGACTTGGAATTTTAAAATTTTAAAGCTTACTGTGAAATAGTATCTGGGTTCCCTGTTCCAGAAGTTGCTATTGTGCACAATGGTAGACCATTAATTGACAATAAGAAATCAATGAAAGGTCATGGGGTTAATGATGGGGATGTTGTTGTTCTTCAGCATATTGCTTCAGGATTTCATAACCACCCTATGAGCTTCAATGCTCCTGACCAAGAACCATTAACTGGCCTTAATTTCAGCAGCATTCATGTGCTTGGAGCTATGATGTCTCCACCTGGGAGCTGACCTAGTGCCAACTCCCCTAGAATGGACAATCCAGCTTATGCCCGAGATTTGTTTTTGGCCAACCCAGACCAGCTTGCACTCTTGAAACAAAAACACCACACTCTGCTACCAATTGCAACCCACTCTCGTACAAATAATAGTAACTCCATTTAGATAAACCCCAAAAGAAATATGTGAGTTAATAGTATATAATTCTTAATGTTTGAATATCTACGTCCAAAAATTAAAAATGTCAAAAATGTATTTTGCTTTTTTTATTTTCACACCTGCTAAAACTTGTGCATGAGCAATAAACTAGTAAAAAGCTTATCACATCAAAGATAATTTGCTAATGAAAAAAATGGTGAAAAAAGAATTGGTCTATCATTAAAATTATAAGAATTACAATCATTAATGTTTGAGCATGTAACAAGAGGCAAAATACTCTGGCCGTGGAACGCTGGACCAGCAAAAAAAACCTGGCGGTTTTTACTTTCAACTAGTAAAATACAGTGAAAAAACATGCTAAGGTTTTGTCACTTGTTTTGTTTATAGTACAACATTACTTTTCTGCCACTGCCGAACTGAGTGTTGTAGAGGGAATAGGACATGGAGTAGAGAACAGGAATTCTACAAATAGCCCAGTCAATAAAGGATTTGTGTCGGAAGAAATTAGGAGAAAGCTGCAATTTTTGCCAGTTGATAGTACACTATTAGACGTACATTTTCCCTAAAGTCCCCTAAAATCCCTCTGGTGCTTTCTCCCCCAACCACCCCCTAATGTCAGAAAATGCATGCTGTTAGCAAAGTGCTTAGGTATACAAATAATGACACCACACTTTGTGAAAGGTTGTCAGAAATAAGTATGAGGGGACAGTTTTAAGGAACTGTACACAACAGTCACATACACCTGCATTTTTTTTAGTTATTTAATCATTTTTATTTAAAAAATCAAACACTCACTAGGTTTAATTGTTAATAAGGAAAAATTTTAAAGAAGTGTATGTTACGACCGGAGTATTGATCGATATTGAAGGGTGTTGTCCAACGGAAGTAGACCAATGGTACATAAAAAGTAAACAGGAATAACTTTTCCCTGGTGATGGGATGGGGTTGCCCAAGAAACCTTTGACAGTACCTACCCCTGTTGGACTAGTGTACCTTGGATTCTGCTACACCCAGTGAACTGCTGTGCCATGGCATGACATCCTAGAGAAGTAACAAATTATAATTTGTTTACATATGTATTTTCAATTTTAAGTTTAAATTGTAAGGCCCATATTAATTTTTTTATCTATAGGAATTTGACTTATTTAACTCTCGTACTGGCAGATCGCACTGTTGACACGGCCGCAGATACCTGTTGTTATCTTTAACATTTATTAAGCTACACAAGGTTTTTGTCTCTATGGAATCTACATTAGTTGCCGGTTACATATATGCACAGATCATCGAGTATTTGACATGATATGGTTTTGAATAGGAGAAATTTGCCATTGTCGGATTGCTAGTTGTATGTAAATATATGGCCATGAAAATTATTTATTATGTAATTATGTGTTTTAGATTGTTTGTATTTTGATCAATTTGTATTAGGGAGTGTATCTAACGATATTATAATAATGTAAAATGAAATATCAGTATAATATACGAGGTGAAAATAGCTTATGAAATCTATATATGTCATAACCTGAAAGGTATGATTTTGTATACAACTATTTTTCATGGCTATATATATTTAAATAACCTTATTATTTACTTATTTATGTGATACAAAGTACAAAAAGTAGAGTAAAAAAATAAACTCTGCAGTGTGTATACTAAATTCTATAGGACATTTTTTAATATGACTTTTTCCATAGTAACAAATGATCAGATGATGTGTTGTTTGTGGTTATAAATGTATAGTAAATCAATTTTCACCTATATGATTTATAATGTGTATATTTCCTGAAACTAGATGAAATTTAGAGTATTTTGTTTATTTCTTATTTTTTATTTTATTATCCTAACATTGTTTCTAAGGGGTACCCTCCCCTTTTCATGATTTATGACAGCAAATTTACATATTTGTTACATACAACAAAAAAGAAGAAAAAAAACATTTTTTGGATATGATTCATAGTTTATATGGTTGCTTAAATATTTATGAACATATTGATACCTAATATAAGTAGGTTAACAGTAAATAACTATTTTTTATTAATTTAAAAAAAAAAAAAACTGCACATTAGGCAAAAATGGCCTGCCAATCTGGGAAAATATAACTGCCAGTTTGAGGGTTAGTAATTTTGGGAGTGAAAAATGTACCGTGTATACTATAAAATACACTTTTAGAACAATTGTTTACTGGTACTTCATTTCTTATTTTATTTCAATAAACTACCTTCTGAAATTTGAAACATCTTGTTTAAACTTTAATTATTTAAAGTAGAATAATATATGCTTTAAATGTTAACTGCACTTGTAGTAGTTTGGGCCAGGCAAGATAAGATTGGAACTAAGCTATCTTGAAAGCCCATATATTACTTAGATTTATTATCAGTGAGTTGCATTTACAACACGCTTCCATCTTGAATCTTCTTGAATGGAGCTCCGTTTGTTACATCTTTACCAATGGTAATATTTTACAATTTGTCAATCTAATTATAATTTTTAACATTTGTAATTCTTTAAAAGCATTCCAGGAGTTGTTTAACTGATGATGTCATGTATAATAAATATAGAAACTTTAGTTAGAACTTTAATAAGTTCTGCTCAATTTTTTTTCAATTTATGACGGTTTTTAATTATGTTTTAATTCTAGTTATGTTATCCCAGTATAGTTTTAGGTTTTTTTTTGTGAATTATTATTGTTAATTGTTTATGTACTTAAATTAGTTAAAATTAAGGTTTTAATTTTATTGGTGCACATGGATTTTTATTTCAATACTATTTATTTTCATAATTGATGTATGACTTGTTTTGTGTTTCTCCCTGGTATGAATAATGATTTTTTTTATTTCCATTTACAATAATACAGAAATTATTTGGAAATTTTATCTGGCCACTTTTATTGTAATGTGGCCAGCTGTTATGAAAACAGCTACAGGTATACAGGTAGTTTAGACTACTGTCAGCGTAGAAATTATGTGCACCCAAGTTTGAAGGTTGTTTCCTAAGGAACTAAAAGGCCTAAGAAAAACTAATCACACTATTCTTTTCCTTGTTTAATTGTACGTTGTATCATATGCATTTTAAATTTTGTTACAAGTTTTAATTATTTTTATCATGGTTGGAACTAAAAAAGTACTGTAATTTTAACTAGTTTTAACTGTGAGTCAACTTTACTCCGCTATTCCTCAAAACCCGTTCACGTATCGTATTTATATTTTAATAACTGGTTTATAGAAATGTTTCATAAATTTTAGAATTTTAACTTTTCGACAAAAAAGTTGTTATCAATTCCCTGAAACGTTGTTTTCTTGGCTTCTAGAAGTTCTAAAATTGATTACTTGGTCTTGTTGTAATCCTTATGACATGTATAGTTAGGATATGTTACTTTCATACATGTAAGTTATATGCAGTGATTTTATATCGATTTAAATAAGTTAAAAATAACGATAAATTGATCAATTTAAATTTATTTATATCAATATAAAATTACTGCATCTATTTAGACATATGAAAGTAATGTATCCTAACTATACATGTCATAAGGATTACAACAAGACCTAGTAATCAATTTTAAAACTTCTAGAAGCCAAGAAAAGAACGTTTCAGGAAATTTCAAAAAGTTAAAATTCTAAAATTTATAAAACCTATATGAAACATTTCTATCAACCAGTTATTAAAATATAAATACGATACATGAACAGGTTTTTTTAGGAATAATGGCGTAAATTTAATGTAAAGTGAAAACTAGTTAAAATTCTGGTACTTTTTAGTGCCAACTAGAATATTAATTATTAAAACTTGTAATAAAGTGTAAAAATGTGTATGGCATAAAGTACAATTAAACTAGGAAAACATTGGTGTAATTAGATTTTTCTTAGACCTCTTAGTTCATTAGAGAACAACTTCAAACTCTATGCACATAATTTCTGCACCAACAGTAAGTTTCCAGTACTGTATTTCTCTATTTTATGTTATGTTAATTGTGCATGTGAATGCGTTTGTCTTGACCATAATACTTGACTTTGTTAATACTTTCTACATCAAGTCTATGACAAAGTGTTATTGCTAGTTCAAATTAGCATATTAAGAAAGTATAATGGAGCTACTTTCTTAAAATAAACAGTATATATAAACAGTATATATATATATATTTAAAAAGTTCTATTATGTAGGTTATGACTCATTCCAAAAATAATGGATCTTTTCAAGGATGGACTAGGAATCCTTATAATAATACGTGAAGCTGTTATTTGTTGGTCCAATTTCTCACATATGTATTGACAAATTTTAACATTTAAGGTTGTGAAAAAAAGTTCTCCTATTTGTAGTTGTGCGAAAAAGTATTGATTTTCAATATTTTTACCCTAAATGGCACTGGAGTGGTTTAATAGTTAAGCGTAAGAGAGGACTTTTTAGTCCAAGCCTCACCAATTGTCACAAATTATATTCCTATTAATAATAAAACTAAAGCCCAAAAGTAATTTGACCTTCATTTTAGTACATTATAATATATATACTGGATAATATATATGGAGAACAACACGGCTTCCGTCCTGGTAGATCCACAGTGACCGCTGCAACAGACTTTGTAGAGTCAATAATTAATTCTATAAACGAGGGGCGATCGGTTGCTGGAGTATTCATGGATCTTAGCCGTGCCTTTGACAGTGTTTCCCATGAGAGCCTACTGCGGGTTTTTTGTGGCCTTGGCATCAAAGGAAAAGAACTAACTTGGTTTAAATCCTACCTCACAAATAGATTTCAATTTGTTCAATTAAAAAGTAAAAATTTTAAAAACCACTACGAATATAATAAATCATCGCTTCAGAGAACAGCTCATGGTGTCCCGCAGGGATCTGTTTTGGGACCTCTATTGTTTATTTGTTATCTAAAGGGGTTCCCTGATGTGATTGGTGGGAGAAGAGCTGGAATATATTTGTTTGCAGATGATTCCAATTATTTGGTATCAGGGGAAAATGAAAATGACATTGAAACTACTGCTATTAATGATTTAGAACAAATAAATCAATTTCTGGGTGAAAAGCATTTACTCCTTAACATAAATAAAACAAATGTTGTTTCCTTTAGCACTAAGCAATGTAAATTTAAAACAAAACCCCAAATTTTCATAAATAATCAAAACATTAAGCAAACACAATACACAACCTTTCTTGGGCTAGTTATAGATGCAAATCTAAACTGGGATCTACATGTAGATAAAGTTTTGAAAAAAATATCAACTGGTATTTTTGCTCTAAAGAAAATGTCATTATTCTGTACACTTAAAACCTTTAAAACTATATACTTCTCACTGATCCAATCCCATGTGGAGTATGGCATTGTACTGTACGGTTCTGCTACTAAAGCAAAGATGGACCAAATATTAATAGCCCAAAAAAAGGCCATACGAATCATGTTGGGGCTTAAGTGGGATGACACTGTCAAGGGTAAATTTGCTGAGCTGGGTATCATGACTGTTTACAGTCTATATATTTATCAAACTATTTTACATTTTACAGCAACAGAATTACTAAAACGAGAACTCAGAGCACCACATCATTATAATACCCGAAATTGCACTTTAACAATTACCAAAACCCCAAATTTAGAATTTTACAAAAAAAAACCAAACTACATTGGGCAGCATTTTTTATCAAAATTACCTGGTCATATAAAAAAAGAATGTAATACAAAAACTTTTAAAAATCACCTAAAAACCTACCTAACAAATCACCCTTTTTATAGCATTGAGGAGTTTATGCTAACAAATCAAGTGTAAGTGAAACTGCCAATCTATAGAAACTAAGAACTTTTTTTATTAATAATTTTACTCAAATAACTTTATTAGATTATGTAATATGCCAACTTCAATTAATGTATGGTTCAAATATTTAGGCTAACTTAAGTATAAGACACTATTCCTGTACGTATGTAACATGATTGGAATAAAGAGATTTTGAATTGAATTGAATTGAATACTGTTTATACAGTGTGGAGAAAAAAATATGAAAACGCTTTGACAGCAACCTTATTTTTTTCCATAGATAATTTCAAAATTTAATTTTTTTGAGTAATTTTGTTCCAATAAAGTATTACTTTGATCAGAATAATTAACTTGAAACCGTTAAATTGCGGAGATTAATATTGTTCAAATTACAGTAGTTATTTTGAAATTCAAATGGCCGCTACTCTGGAACGGATAAACCTTTCGAAGTACGGTTTGCGGAAATTAATTTCTATTGAATAGATCTTTCATTTGATACAAAACTTGACAGCCTTACATTGAAGATTATCATTCAACTTCTGATAGGCCATCCTCCCGAAAAGATGAAATGTTGCCAATGGGTTAAAAAGTATGTTCTTTGTAACCATGACCATGTACAAAATTTCACTTTTACAAGTGATGTCATATAAAAGTTGTGAAAGCGTTACCATATTTTTTTTATCACCTTGTATGGTTTTTTTGTCAGCTACCATTTATTAATTTAAAATTACATGAAAGCTGTGTTTTATATTTGTTAAAAAACTTAAAAGTCATTTGATTTTAATAAATATAAAAAGTAATCTCCTGTCACAAAGCTAAATCCAATCTATCAAGCCATTTAACTCTACTGGTGGTAAGTGACAGCTAGCCGTCATCTGGACGTGTCTGAGTAATTATTTTATTACAATGCATAGAAGTATCGTAGCAACGCAATTTTGGTGGCACTGGAAACGTAAGATTATATGGTCTATCGCTAGATGTCACATGTTCTACGTCTGAGCCATTTCGATATTGGAATGGAGTGATAACAAATAACACAGTAATTTTCTGTATTCGCACCATAATTAATGTTTGACACCAAATTGAGTTATTTGTTTACGAATCATGTATTTATGTATATTTTATGCTTGATGTGTTTTGATTTTAGAATAAAATCAGTGTTGTTGTGTTAAGATATTTTTGATAAATATTAGTATTGTTATGTGATTATTATTATTTCTTGATTGACTCAAATAAAAAAGGTTTTTTTATTTTTAACTTTTTCAACGTATATAGTTTATTCAATCAATGTAACTCCAATTTGTAAACTTCACTAATCATATATATTGTTTTATATATATATATATATATATATATATATATATATATATATATATATATATGTGATAAAAACTAATAAGGTAACTGAACATAACTAAAATAAAACTAATGAGGTAAACATGTTTTAATGGGTATTTTTGTACCGTATTGTAAATACCTTAACTAAAAATTTCAAATGTTTGCTATGGTTTAGGTTTTTCTTATAACTTTTATATGTTTTTACATAATCATAATGAAACTTTTAATATATTCTATAACATTTACAATTTATTGCATATGTAGCATCTTTTCTACTGAGTCTAATAAGACACGGAACAGTAACCATTTCTTCAGTTGGAACATTTTATAAATTGTTTGCACCAAAATTTATAAATGTTGTAACAAATTTTATATTTAGTTTCCAATCAAGTATTGTTGTTCTCTATGTTTTTCTCTATGTATTAAAATTGATGCATGGTCATTATACAGGATGTACATTAAGTACTGCTATGGATCAATATTTTTTTAACGAACACAAATAAAACCATAACATTTGGTACGTCACTAGTATACCTAAAAATCTACTAAATTTTCAAGTAACTGTTAGTTTTATGCCATATCACGGGGATGGAGGAAAATAGCAAGGAGTCAAGTTGTACATCATATTGCAGGTATATGATATACAAAATCAAAGGGTGTGAACCCTTTAAAAATTACACTGGTTTATAGTTTTAAAAATTACAATATATATATATATATATATATATATATATATATATATATATATATATATGAGAATTAAAGTTGTAAATACATGGATTCGATTCCTTGGCTGGCGGATGGAACATTTGCATTTAAGTCCCCTGGTTTTGATGCAGCTTGTGATGAATCTGGAGGCTACATAGTGTATGCCATTGCCATTTATTTGCATCTACTACATTGACCACCAAGTTGTAACTGAACATACTGTATGCCATTACCATTTATTTGCTTCTACTACATTGACCACCAAGTTGTACTGAACATAGTGTATATAATTACCATTTATTTGCTTCTACTACATTGACCACTGAACAACTAAATTGACTATAAATTGTAACTGAACATAGTGTATGCCATTACCATATATTTGCATCTATTACATTGACCACCAAGTTGTAACTGAACATAGTATATGCCATTACCATTTACCCATCGGGTGTAAGTTTTCTCTGATGGGAACTGATGGTCTTAAGGTGTATATTTTGAACATTATAGGCTTTGGATATTATGAGTTTTATTAATAAGTACTTTTTCTATCGATAAATTCTATCAAGACAAAAATCTTAAGTTAATAGGTTTGTATTTTGAAATAAATAAAAATTGGTAAAAAATGTTCTACATATTATAAATGTTTGCAATGTTTAAAATGTACAATACCATTGATTTAATACATAAGTAGATTTCCCATCCAATGTTAAATTTTGAGTCTCAAAATATCAGCTGTTTTTGTGGTCCATTGTGAAGCGCTAGTTTAGTCCCATGTAAATGTAATGCAGTTTAAGCCAGCTGTGGTTGTGGGCCTCACTAACTAACAAAATTACAGGCACAAATATTCCTATTAGATGAGATAACTATTGTAGGTGTATATAATCAAGAATAGTACTCAGCAAATTTGTTTATTGGCAATCAACTAATTGGAGATTGTCTAGTTCCAATAAAATCCGAGTCAGTGGTTTTGTTATCACTTCTGCCTTCACCGAACTTGCTTTTTGTTTACTCAGTTTGTGACTAATGCCTGTTATCACTGAAAACGGCTGAGTTGCATTATAAAGCCAAGGTCCAAACCTGCTGTTATATATCAAAAACCTATTTGATTATTCTCTTTTATTTTTGCGACATATTTAACTTTTGTAAACATTTTTTAAATTATTACAATTATGTAGCTAAGCAGATAAGCCAGTGTTATGTAATTGTTTAATTTAAAGAATTATTTTATTATAGTTAAAAAAATTACAGTAAATAATACTAACTTTCTGAATATTCTTTAACAGTAAAAACATTTAGCACAAAAATAATCTTATAAACTTAGTGTTGTATGTGTTGAAGAAAATGTTTTTATTAACAGACACTCTTGGTTGTATGTTTGCTAAGATTATAAATAGTTATGTGCTAAAAATATGCTCTCTGTTGGCACTAATGGCAACAACAAGATAATGCTCCATATAAAAAACACTTGTCCACAGTCAACATTACAATGCTGGTTTATGTAGCTTTCTAAAACCGCCATGAAAAGACAAAAATAATAAATTTTCAACCTTTATTAGTGCAACATTTTAAAAAGAACACTGTGTGTATATACAGTGTGGAAGAAACGTCCTGGAATAGATAAATAATTTTTGAACAGTTTCAGATAAAGCAATAAACCTTGGAATATTATTACTGCACTTATTAATCTACTTTTTGAAATAACTGCCATTTTTCTGTCATATCAGGGGAAGATAAAATTTAAAATGATTTACGAGAAAATCTTAAATGACAGCATAGGCTGAGTAGTACATCAAATTAAAGGTACATCAAATCAAATTAAAGAACTTAAACCCACAAATCCGAACTCAAAAAGTTTTTTCTTAAAAAAATGACACTGGTTTAAAGTTTTAAAGATTACATTGAAAGTCCTGTTCTAGACGGTTTGATGTTCATTTCCTAGATCATGTTGGGAAAGTTAAACTTTGTAAATGCTTACTGGACTTACGAAATATTTTTTTAAGGTAGTTGTTGATTCTTCACTTTCAATGGATGATGGTCCATAAGGAGTTCTAAATAATATTTAAAATAGCATAGGTCAAGATGTACATCATTTTAAAGGGGTTGTCTAGCACAGGTGAAAACCACAAACGACACTTAAAAAGGTAATCCAGTATAAAATGCCAGATATTCAAAGATTTTAATAGAAAAGAATGATGCTTACTTACCAAATATTTTTAGAGTAAATGTTCAAATTGCGAACCCTTGTTCATGACTAATTTCATAATGTACATTTCTATTACAGGCATAATGCATGCAGTAGCATTTTTCTTTGATTTATTAATGTTTTTTAATTATGGTCACTAATGTAATGTCTTACTACAATCAAGAAAATCTTTCAACACCTCCCATTTTGTACTGGATCAACCTTTTTAAGTGCTATTTGTGGTATTCACCTGTGCTAGACAACCCCTTTAAAACGATGTACATCTTGACATATACTATTTTTAATATTTTTGTTGAAGTCCTTCTGGATCATCACCCATTAGAAGTGAAGTGTCACCAACTACCCTAAAAACTATTTAGAAAGTTTAACTTTCCTAACCTGAGCTGGTTTGTATGGTTTTATATGTATGTATTGTTGTAAGGATTGTCTATATACAGTATATATCGTATGGATTTTTGTAAGCTACCATATAATAATGTTTTTAAAAAGCTGTAAACTACTGTGTTTGGATCAAGATTCAAAAGTCATGTTTTATATTAAAAAAAATAATAAGTGATCTCTTGTCCACTCGATTGCTGCTAAATCCAATCTATTGAGCCGTATAAGAGCTGCCTCACAGATTCTGTTTATGCTGGCTAATCCCTCCGTAAAAGAGAGCAGGGGACACTGTAATTATGTGATCCACTGTTTGGATAGACTCCTTGCCATCACATGATTAATCTAGTTTCAATCCCCATTTATACTTCCTTTAGTTACAACTGCCCACGCCAGTTCTGAACCGATTCAACAGTGTCCATTCCATACGAGGAGGTTCATTCCATGTAGAGGTATTGACATATCGTTTATAAGAACTTATTTTGTCCTTAAAAACTGTATACGCTACGGCCCAGCTAGTATTTGAACTGCTCAACTGAAAAGCAGTGTGTAGGAGTGGGTTTCGAGCTTTTAAGCAACCGTTCTGACGTGGGAGATCCTGTGTAATGGGGGGATGCAGGGCATTCAAGATCTTATTGAATTCTTAAGTAATGCCTCCTGTTGTCTGTGTATGGAGGTATATTACACAGCACCGGGAGCTAAGTGAGTGGAAGTTGCCATGAGAGTGATGTTCGCGTCCACAACAAATCTTTAAAGCTGTATGTCCTCCTTGGGTAGTTCTAAATGAGCACAACAAATCTAGTAGCTGGACTGTCACAAATTTGTGATCTCCCTTCTATGGCAGCTACCACACAAAATAAAAAATGCCGTTGTGAGGACTAAGCTAATTTTAAATTAATATTTTTTATTGAAAACCCATCTTCATTGAGTAGTTTTATGTAAGTACTAAATAATTATTAGATTGTTGATAATCACTAGCAAACCTAACCTAACCTAACCTAACCAACCATAAAAGTAATAATATGAACAACTATATGCTTTCACTAATGGGCCAGCAGCTGTTAATTGTAAACTAACTGATCTATTTCCTTATTCAATAGATATTTGCTAATCTAAAAGCGTAAAGCAAAATTTGTTTTAAAAATAGAAAATGGGTTTATTTTGTTTGAACATGTTAAATCAATCTGCTTTTATGCCATTTGCAAATAGCAATTTTTGTAATAACAGAGTATTCACTCTTAAGATATTTACACGTTTTTATGTACTATGGGTTTTTATCCTATTTACTGACTTGTTATCTTAAGTTCTTATTTTTTCAAGTAGATTTAAAGCTATTTTAATGTGGAGCGTCGAATACATATCAAGTTTAAGTTAAATGATTCCTCTGCATTGTCAACAAATGATGTACTTAGATTCAAGAGACTCTTGATTATATGGCCAGATCTTATCTTATTTTATTAGGTCAACAAAATTAATGATATTTTCTTCACTCAAAAAGTTGTTTTCTTTATCTCTTAATTTTGTGAATATTGTTTTGATTGTCAAGAAAGCACTCTCTTTTAAATTAGTTTTGATATTATGGGTAACAGTAAGATTGGCTTGTATCTAACTGAATTATTTTAATCTCTTTATAAGAATATTAGTTTTAATAATAATTTTGCAGTGTAAGTAAACGTCACACAACACACATTTATTACAATATAAGCACAAAATGCACAAATATATTACAATACAAGTACAAAATGCACAAATATTATGGTGATCGATTTCGGTGAACCACGCTCACCTTCCTCAGACCAGAGGGATTCACAAAAGATCCCACAAAAGAGATGACGTTTACTTATACTGTATATGTACCAACACGTATTATGCTAATTAAAAAGCTATTAATAATTTTGTTTATACATTTTAGCTACCTTAAGTTTCAATAGATATAAGTGGACAGTGTTGTTACAAGCAAGTAGACATGTCTAGCCTCACAGAATTTTAATTTTTAAAGGTATTTAAATAAAAAAGAAGCATTCCTTATAAGGAAGGTTCTTCCACTGATGACAGTCATAGGGTCTGAGACGAGACATTTTTCTCTACCGTTAAAGATATCCCAAGTTGGGTTTTTGGCGAAAATCTTTTTGAGATAAACTTGAAAGCTAGTCGAAGAGGTGGTTTTCTAGATTTAAATCGCCTTGCATGTTGTGGAATATCTTGCAAAATGGGGAGATTCGGAGTAGATAGGATCATTTTGAACTCTGAGAAGTGCCTCTTTGCATCTTATATATGTTGCCAAGCAATGAAAGCTATGATAGGGGTTGCAATAAGGGAACCACTGATAGCCCTCATCGCCCTATTTAATTGTATGTTTCCTCTCGTACTGCAATTTGTTTGTATCGATAAAACTTGGATGTTCTCTTTTTTATAATTTACACTTCCTTAAAAATTAGTGGTCCATCGATATCTAGATGTCACCTATTCCAGCTACCTTTCCAACTGGCAGAGCTGTGACCCTCTCATTTTATTCTTGGAGAGTGAAGGACCTTAAGATTCTAATGTGCCTGTGGTCCTGCCAGTTGATCAAAATCAAGTTACTTGTTACTTGATGAGAGAGGGCGATTCTCTTCTTTTTCCTTACATCAAGAGTTTAGAGATGATGTGTTGGCTATAAAATGTTTTGTGTGTCAATTTGTAAATTTTATTGTTGCAATGGTATATTGTGAGGGTTTTACAATGAGCTAAAAAGATGTGTGGTTTCTGGTTCCTAGATTTTTGTTATATCTGGTTAAGACTAAAGTCCTGATTATCAACTAGTGTTACGTACCTGCTTCATACTTCCTAATGTAGCTGTGGCTCTTGTGTTACAGTGGCCAGGTAGAGGAGGAGGAGGAGGATGTGGCCTCACAGTATTGTGTCAGCACTAATGTAGCTGTGGCTCTTGTGTTACAGTGGCTAGGTAGAGGAGGAGGTGGCCCCACAGTATTGTGTCATCACTATTGCAGCTGTGGCTCTTGTGTTACAGTGGCCAGGTAGAGGAGGAGGCTGTGGTCCCACAGTATTGTGTCAGCACTAATGTAACTGTGGCTTTTATGTTACAGTGGCCAGGTAGAGGAGGAGGAGGTGGCCCCACAGTATTGTGTCAGCACTAATGTAACTGTGGCTTTTGTGTTACAGTGGCCAGGTAGAGGAGGAGGTGGTGGTCCCACAGTATTGTGTCAGCACTAATGTAACTGTGGCTTTTGTGTTACAGTGGCCAGGTAGAGGAGGAGGAGGTGGCCCCACAGTATTGCGTCAGCCTGGGTGTGGGGCCTCAGTGGTGCTCCTGATGCTCCCCATGCCGCATTATTTAAATTAGTCTCGCCGCACTCTCACAGCACAGAGAGCCGCGGTGTGGGGAAACAAGAAAAGCTCTCTGTGGTCGATGAAACCCATGTTGTTGATGTAAGTATTCTTCCTCTCAATTTATTTTTTGGGGGCTTTCAGCTTTCTGAGATGCTTATTTTTTGTTAGGAATTTATAGTGTGAGGTGCTTTAACTAAAACCTACAAATTAAAATAAGATTTTGAATGTTCTTATTAATTTGAGCAATCTAAAAACTTAATTTATCAAACAAAGTGGTACTTTAAAGACTTGTTTAGTGTTAAACAAATAGTAAATTTGCTAATATCTTCTCAACTATAATAGATATCATCATAAGTAATTTGTACTGTAAATTTTATTTCTATTAACATTTTTCTAAGTTTCAAAATCCTTTATTACTTTAGTAGCTGGCCTATGAAAGCCACAAAATTAACAGGGTGGACAAAAATATGGAAATGCTTTCTCAAAGTTATTTTTTCTATAGATAATTTGATTATTTAATTTTTTTAAATAATTGTGTACCATAAAGTATACTTTATGATCAGAATAATGTAGCCTACTTGGAACCGTTGAATAACGGAGAAATAATATTGTTCAAATTAGTTACTTTTAAATTCAAATGACTGCTACTCTGGAAAGGATGAACCTTTTGAAGTCCGGTTTCGGCAATCAATTTCTCTTGAATAGACCTTTCATTGGATACTAAATTCGACCTAGGCTTACTTTGAAGATTTTCGTTCAACTCCTCGTGGGCCGCCGTCCCCATGAAAAGATGAAACGTTGCTAATGGTGTCAAAAAGTGTTTTATGTAACCATGATGATGTCCAAGATTTCACTTTTACAAGTGAAGTCATACAATAGTTGTGAAAGCGTTTCCATATTTGTTTCTATCTTGTGTATATATAAAATTACAAATTATGTGTATATATGGATAATTTGGAATATCTTGTACGTTTAGCTGCTGTAAGTTCAAGCATCAATCACTGTTTCTTACCCAATCAAAATTTAATAAATATATATATATTTATTTATTTATTTTTATTTATTACTTTAAAGTGAGTACAAAATCAAGGCCTCACCAAGTTACGCAAATTTTGTCGGTGAGGTCCTATAGTAAATAAGAAAGAAAAAAACGTAGTAAAAAAAATACATGCATATATACTTATATATATTTTATAGTGTTATTTATTAGTAATTATTGGCGGTTTAGGGCAGGCACCTATTTTAACAAAATAAAAAAAAAAATGCAGCTTATAATATGACAAAACTATGCATTACAATAGAAGGTATGGATACAATAACTGCAGAATGTGGCTACAACAGATATGCCTGGTGAAAGTTTGTAGATAATTTTTCCTGTTTGCCAAAACACTCCTGCTCTCTACTCTATGCCCTATTCCCTCAACAACACTTGGATCGGCAGTGGGTGAATTATATGTTATACTGTAAACAAACACAAGGTGATATAACCTTAGCGTGTTTTCTTACTATAATTTAACTATTGAAAATACTATTTGAATTCTAAAACGAATATATGTTTTATTTGTAAAATTTATTGAACAGTGCAGTGTCTTTGATGTGTTAATGTCATATTTATTACTTGGTAGATTGCCCGTTTCTGGGTCAATGTTTATCTAGGCTGTGTAACTATGGTAAATAGTCCCTTTCAGTGCACCTTTTCTTCCAAAAAAAATCTGTTAGAATAAGTGATGAAATTACAAAAGAAACACAATAAATAATCTAAATTAACCTGTATTTGTGAAATTACATTACTCAAACAATATTGTAAGGTGATTTTGTTCTGTATTCAATTAGTGTGATAGTGAAGTGATTTGGTGTAATAGTGAAGTGATTATGTGAATAGCAGGAAATAATGTACAGGTAGTCCTCGTTATACGCGGTCCCGATTGCTGTTTCGCTTATACGCGGATGGGCCGCACCCCCCACCAACACCAACCCACCAACATTCCACATTGTGGCCAGAAATCGTCAAATATGATGTAGAAATGCCTGAAAATGTGAGAACAACGTCAAAAGATATTGTGGATATGGCACAGCGTGTGGGATTCACAGACATAGATGAAGCGGATGTTGATGAATTGATTACACTACAAGAATAGCTAAGTACCGAAGACCTATTAACAATAGAAGATGATAGGTTTTCTGAAGGATCCGATAAGGAAGAAGAACCTGAAAGTGTTAAAACCTTGACTAGTAAAGGAATGGCAGAGGCTTTCTGTATGATTAATAACGCTTTAAATTATTTTGAAGAGAACGACCCAGATGACACGAGGAGTGCTAAGGTTAAAAGGGAAGTTGAGAATGTGATTAAGTGTTATCGTGAACTATATAACAATAAATTAAAAACAACAACCAGCTCTCGATTAAGAAATTTTTCTCCCAAACAGCTGAAAAGGTACAAACACCTGGTAAGCAGACGTCAGACGTAAACAAAGGCGGGCAGTCTGACCCTCCCAGCCCAGTGGCAGTCACATCAAAAGATTGAACTACTGTATATGATGTACTTTTTTAGTTATGTACTGTACAGTACTTTTATTACTTTTTAATATCCTTTTCTCTTTGAATTTATTTTTTAATTAAAGTATACCTATATACATTTATACTTTACGTTCTTATTTTGTTTGTTCATGTAGTAGTCAAATTTGAATTCAATAAAAGGTGTTGATGAATTATAATAGGCCTACATTTTTATTATATTTCCAAAACAATTAATTAATCTTTTGATAATCTTACGATATTGTAGTTTGAATTGCGTACAGTACTAATAAGCAGTAGGCCGGCCTGCTGTGGCTACAGTGGCGTAACCCGCTTTAGCTCCGACTCGTTATACGCGGTTTCGTTATAAGCGGCGCTTAGGCGGAACGTATCTACCGTGTATAACGAGGACTACCTGTATATGTCAGTGAGTTGTTCTGTTATTATGATAACAAAAAAAATTTGTCTTATTTTTTTATATATATATAAAATTACAAATTATGTGTATATATGGATAATTTGGAATATCTTGTACGTTTAGCTGCTGTAAGTTCAAGCATCAATCACTGTTTCTTACCTAATAAAAATTTCAGTACTCTGTGATGTACCGTTTAGTGCATTAAATGAATAATAAGTTCCGTTTTATAATTATATCATGGATATGAAGAATTTTATGTCACTCAACAAATGTCTCATTTATTTTTGTCTTTAGTTTTATCAAATTGAATTTAAATTTTAATATTAATGAGAAATAAACAAAATGGATTTTGATTTTATACAGATTTAAATTTTCAAATAAAAACTTACTTTTTGTTATACTTAATAAATGTATTAACACGTTCACTGCTGACTAGATTTTGTTGCACTAAGCCCTGTGCTGAACTAAAAAAATTTGCTTACATATGTTTTACTCTTCAAAATATTGTTTATAACATCAGTCAAGAAGAATATAACACTTTTCAACGTAAACATCAAAAAAAATAAAAAGGACGCAAAAACGCGTCCTCAGCACATAGCATCAAATATAAATGTGATGTGCTGAGGACGCATTTACGCGTCTTTGTTCCTATAGCAACAAATATTACTATATTATAAAATAAACATGCAAATAATTGCTTGATGGACACTTACCATTTATTTACATTCCTAAATGTTGCTAAAGTCCACAATTAACACTTTAAAAAATATATTATTTACACGTCTAACCCACTACTGTCTAAGCGTGGTAGTTTTCAAAGCATGTTTGAAGGCACAACGCTGGTTGACCCGGACATGCTTTGCACTGATAAGAAGTGTCTTTACGCATTCCATTACGTGTACACACTTTACATTTTTTCCGTGCCAGTTTCCCATTGCCACCTATTGGTAGTTTACTTGGTACGTGTTGCCTTCCCCTTTCTTCAGCGTCAACCTCTCTATCTGCAATGTTATTTTCTCCAAATGCAAGAAGGCTTTTGATTATTGCCAGTCTAAACTCAAACAATGTTAGTTTTTTTCCAATAACATATTTACTGTAGAGAATGTGGGCATTTATTATTCCCATTTGGAGAATATGGATCATGATCTTCTTATACCAGCGAACGGTTTTCCGTTCGCACGGATAATAACTCATGAGCTGATCCTTTCGGTCTATTCCACTCATGTAGTTATTGTATTCAATAACTGGTAATGGCTTTTCTTTCTCCTTTCCTCGTCTATTCACTGCGACCTCCATGACGTTTTCATACTGGTTGCTTATGTAGGTGACATCCCTTACATCCTTCCACTTCCCTACCATCATGCCATCACAATACTTAGCGATGGTTTCACCTTTCTTCAGTTTGGTTTTTACAACCTCAGGAGAAACATCTTTTCTGTCCGCACGTAGGGTGCCCGTGATGTAGGTTTTCTTCTCGATTAGTTTTTTTGTCAAGGAAATGCTATTATAGAAATTATCAGCATATATCGAGTAACCTCTACCAAGATAGTCATCCATCAAAAATAAGACAACCTTTTCAGCATGCCCTTCTCCTGATAAAACATCCATGGCACCGGCATACACTGTAAACCTTATAACTAGGCCATTTGGTTCTGGAGCATGTATAGTTTTATATTATACTTGTGGCGCTTATTTTTAATATATTGCTTGAAAACAAGCCTGCCACGATATAAAACCATTGATTCGTCTAATGACAATTCCTTGCTAGGTGTGTAAATATTGCTCATTTTGTTATTGAGATACTGAACTGCAGGTTTAATTTTATGTAACCTATCATTGTCATTTTGGTCATCTTCTGATATGTGCAAAGCTCTGAGGATCAATAAAAATCTATCACGGCTCATATAATCCCTAAAACATGTGCGGAACAGTTTATCTGTACTCCAATAGTCTTGGAGTTTGGGCATTCGGACAAACCCAGTATGAAACAAAATACCCAAGAATATTTTGAATTCTGTCAAATTTAGGTCCTTCCACTGACAAATCCGGGATTTTTCTCTATTTTCAGACAGGAATATTTCTTCTGCATACCTATTTGTCTCCCTAATAATACCTTCTAGAAACTGATCATCAATAATTAAAGAGAACCAATCTATTGGTTCGTTACCAGGAATTGGAACTCTCAGCCCCACTTGTTCATTGAACAGAAAGGTTTTTAGCTGTGGAATATCGTTCCAAGGCAACACAGGTCGGGGTACTCGTCTCCCGTAAACAGGGCGTGGCGCCGGTGTCACATTATTTAGTGCAGTACTAGTACTTGGTGTCGGTGGTGTACTGGACACAGCCAATGGCGCCAGTGTAGTGATATTATATAGTGCAGTACTGCTAGTAGGCCTACCTGGCGTCGCCGGTGTGCTGGATGCAGGCGATGTATTACCACTAAGTGTGTTTGAAGTGCAATCTACAACCAATGAACTATCAACCTCACCATCTGAGAAGTTATATTCTTCATCACTTGATTCTGTATCACTCGGCTTGTAACTGTCACCACTACTAAATACATCAGAATCTGATTCGTAAATCGCGTGTCTTTCAATCTCACTCACGGTTAAATTGTCAGGATTACGGCAATTATTAGGATTGTCACCACTCATTTTAATTAATCACACACAACACCACATACATCCGAATTGCAAACGAAACGTACTCACGTATAGGTTAACTCCCAAAGAACATGAGCATATGAGGTTATTTGTTGTTCATTAATCAGCTAGGCGGGAAAAGGGCGGGAAACAGCTGAACGCCCAAGGACGCGTGAACGCGTCCTCAGCACATCGCGAGGCACAGCGAGGACGCGTAAACGCGTCCTCAGCACTGAACGTGTTGATTACTTTTATCAATTGACAATAACAGAGAACTCTGAGACTGATTTAAATGAAAAATTTTAATGGTAATGAGCAAAATATATTTCTTTCAAAACTTATAACCTCCTGTTGTACAAGTATTTAACCCAGAGCATAGTTAACAACATTTGTTTTGTCTTACCTAACGGTTCTCTGTAATTTTGTCTTACCTAACGGTTCTCTGTAATTTTGTTTTACCTAACGGTTCTCTGTAATTTTGTCTTACCTAACGGTTCTCTGTAATTTTGTCTTACCTAACGGTTCTCTGTAATTTTGTCTCACCTAACGGTTCTCTGTAATTTTGTCTTACCTAACGGTTCTCTGTAATTTTGTCTCACCTAACGGTTCTCTGTAATTTTGTCTTACCTAACGGTTCTCTGTAATTTTGTCTTACCTAACGGTTCTCTGTAATTTTGTCTTACCTAACGGTTCTCTGTAATTTTGTCTTACCTAACGGTTCTCTGTAATTTGGTCTTACCTAAGGGTTCTCTGTAATTTTGTCTTACCTAACGGTTCTCTGTAATTTTGTCTCACCTAACGGTTCTCTGTAATTTTGTCTCACCTAACGGTTCTCTGTAATTTTGTCTTACCTAACGGTTCTCTGTAATTTTGTCTTACCTAACGGTTCTCTGTAATTTTGTCTTACCTAACGGTTCTCTGTAATTTTGTCTTACCTAACGGTTCTCTGTAATTTGGTCTTACCTAAGGGTTCTCTGTAATTTGGTCTTACCTAACGGTTCTCTGTAATTTTGTCTTACCTAACGGTTCTCTGTAATTTTGTCTTACCTAACGGTTCTCTGTAATTTTGTCTTACCTAACGGTTCTCTGTAATTTTGTCTTGCCTAACGGTTCTCTGTAATCATTATCTATAGTAATATTAATCTTCTTAAATTTTAATTTTATTTTGATTGTTTTAAAAGGGATACTTTGTTTTATTTGTACTTATTAGCCAATCATTTTATTACTTTAAGAAAATGTATTAAATCTTTTAATGTAGACCCGTTTTAAATTGTTTGACAAATTTTAATTGGCATGTATAAAACTAATTAATATTTCTGTCACTGAGTACTTTTGGGAGATCCTCTAAGAAATACATTTTGTTTTAATGAAGCGAGATGAAGTGTAATGGAACCTACAAACGGCTTAGCCTTGGAGGCCCTGTATTTTCTCTTCTTCAAAGAAATTTTTATAATGATTTTCAATTTAATGAAAATTATCGGTTTTGAAGCATAAATATATTCAATGGTCAGGTAATCACCATTGAATAATTAATATTATAATAAGTTTAATTTATTATTAATTAATATATTGCATTTCAATTATGGTTTTGGGTTATTTTTTAAATATTTGTCTTTAAAAAGTTAGACCTGAATGAATGAATGAATGTCTTTATTTAAAGGCGGAGTTAGGACTATGAAGTCCTCTCTTCCACTCAACACTTGGAACCTTGGAAGACCTGCCAAGAATGATAAAGAACACTATGGATGTATTTGTATTGATGATTGCAATTTTTGAGAATTTTGCAGAATGTACAAATAAATATCTTTATCTTTAGAATAAATACGTGGGACACATCAAAGAGCCTCGAGTAATACAGTTTTAAGTCTTGAATTTAAGACTGTTGAAACCATTTTAGTGTCATTCCTAATACCAAGTACAAATTATTTTTGAAGCAAATCATACGATTTTTGTCATATGGTCATTTTACAAAAGCCCCTCATATTATTTTACTCAAATTATTTATATTTTCAGAATAATTCTCTAATTCTAAGTAATTATATTCAAGATATCCATTAAAACTTTTCAGATGTGATAGGAACAAAAGGTAGTGGTTTATATATACATATATATATACAGGGTGTTCTAAAAATGTGGGGAAATATTTTGGGATATGGTATAACAAGTAAAAATAAACAAAAAAGTTCCTCTAACACTATGGTCTATCTCGCTTCGTTTAGCGTATGTCTGTCTGTTTGTGTTTTTTATAAAAAAGGCATAACTCAAAGACGGTTTGAGTTACAGCGTTCTAATTTTACATAGTTGTATGTCTCATTAAAACCTAAATTTATACTAAAATAAAAAAAAAATATCACCAATATTTTCAAAATGGCAGCCTTTTTAATATTTTAAAGCGAAATGTCATGGAAACTGACTAGAGGATAAAAAACTATGAAGAAACATAAAAAATAGCTCATGAAAAGACAAACATTTTAATAACTTATTTGTTACAAACGGTTAATAAATATTGCAATTAATACATTTTTTCTACAGACATTTGTGTATTTTCAAAATACATCAGTTAAGAACAAATAAAAATAGCCGCAATTGTTTTAATAAATATTTCATATGTCATGATATAACATTATTAGCTAAAACTTAGAGTAAGTGTTCAATGTTCCTTCCATTTTCCTGAACACAGCACACAATCCGTTTTAACATGGAGCCCCTTACACGTCCAAAAATGCCTGGATTGGCTCTCACTTGCTGAAAACCTGCTCATCATATCGCTCAACTCTTCCACAGTGTTTACTGGTCTGGCATAAACAATACTCTTCAAGTGTCCCCATAGGTAAAAATCCAAAGGGTTTAAATCAGGTGACCTTGGAGGCCAAGCAACAGGACCACCACGTCCAATCCACTGTTCACCGAATGTATTGTTCAAGTGTCTCCTTACATTTAATGAGAAATATGCTGGCGCACTATCGTGCATAAACCACAGTATTTCTCGCTGTTCCAAAGGAGTATTATCTAATAGTTCAGGTAATGTATTTACAAGAAAATCTAAGTATGATTGCCCATTAAGTCGGCCGGGCAAAAAAACGGGCCCAAATAGCTTGTCCTTAAAGATGCCTCCCCATACATTCAAAGAAAACCTGTGTTGGTTATCTGAAGATTGAAAAGCGTGTGGGTTTTCTTCCGCCCAGACATGTCTGTTGTGAAAATTATTAATCCCATTTCTAGTAAATGAAGCCTCATCCGTAAAAAGAATGTTACTAATAAACAAAGGATTTTCAGCTTGCTGATTACTAATCCATCCACATAGATTTGTTCTCGCTTCAAAATCACACGGTAAAAGAGCTTGAACTCGCTGCAAGTGGTAGGGGTATAAATGTTGGTCATGTAATATTCGCCATACCAAAGCGTGAGTATGAATTCCATGTTGTTGAGCAATTCTTCTACATGACGACTGTGGATTTTCCTCTACATTTTCTAATACCATCTCTTCAACTTCTGGAGTGCGCACAGACATAGGACGTCCACTTGGACGATTAATTGGTTTGAAGTTACCATGCTCAGACAGACGTTGGTGGATTTTTGAAAACAACTTTCGTTCAGGATGCCTTCTGTTCGGATATGTTTCAGCATAAAGTTGACTTGCCCTAAGTGCTGATCCATTCGCTTTACCATAAATAAAATGCATATCTGCCATTTCACTATTTGAATACACAACTGCCATGTTCAAATATGTAAAGATTCGTTAAATGTAATGAAGCAATGTTATTAAAAGAAATAAAGAGCATTGACATAACCCTTATTGTTTAATTGTTAAGATTAATAGCTTACTGTTAAGATTAATAGCATCAGCTGATTTGTCTGACATTAACAGCTGTTTTACCAGTGAGTAAAAATGTCTTTTAATTTAACATTGATTAAAGGCTGCTCATTAATAGTAAAACATGGCTATAGAAAAAATGTATTAATTGCAATATTTATGAACCGTTTTTAACAAATAAGGACAAACAAATGTTTGTCTTTTCATGAACTATTTTTTATGTATCGTCATAGTTTTTTATCCTCTAGTCAGTTTCCATGACATTTCACTTTAAAATATTAAAAAGGCTGCCATTTTGAAAATATTGGTGATATTTTTTTTATTTTAGCATAAATTTAGGTTTTAATGAGACATACAACTATGTAAAATTAGAACGCTGTAGCTCAAACCGTCTTTGAGTTATGCTTTTTTTATAAAAAACACAAACAGACAGACAGACGCTAAGCGAAGTGAGATAGACCATAGTGTTAGAGGAACTTTTTTGTTTATTTTTACTTGTTATACCATATCCCAAAATATTTCCCCACATTTTTAGAACACCCTGTATATATCATAGGAATGTCTGTATTACTTTAATATTTTGACAGTATTACTTTATAAATAAGAACCAAGAATATTGTACTGTACAGGTAATTTAGGACTACTCAGATGATTAAAGTATTTACTTTTTTTAAGTGGCTAAAATTATTAAAATTTTCGAAGTTTTAAAGTCAAAGTCATAAAATTTAAAATAGCAGGCAAGTTTTTTTTACAATGATTAGCTTATATTATTTAGCTTATCAAGGTCAGTTGTGTCAGTGGAGTGTGGCTGTGACGTATATCGTTTGTTTTGTCATTGATATCGTTAATAATGGTGCAGAGTAAGATAAACTGATGAGATAAGTGTACAACTGCGCAGTCCCAATTGATTCCAAGAATCAGTGAAACATTGAAACATCATTTAATGGTTGATAATTTCCTTCCATTTTTACCAGTTAAAATGTTTAATTTTATTAAAAGCTGCATTTTTATAAACAAAGTGTTAATTTCAATTCATGTCCAATTTTATAAATCCAAACATTGTTGCAAAATATAAATCGTAGCTTTATTTTCTTAAAATAAATATCTCTACTTTTGTATATTGTAAATGTGTAAATACCAATTTTGAGTATTTTTGCAAAATGTACCCTTTTAGATCCACACTGAACTTTTTAAATACTTTCGTCATCTGCTTATATAATGATGGGTATCCTATAAATAGAAGTATTGTGTAACAGATTGTATTGCTAGAAGTCTTCAATAAATGGCCTAATCACTACAGTCAACAACAATAACCCAGAGACAATGGATGCTACCATTAAATAGTTTACACATCAATTGCTAACATTAATAAATTCCCATGATAAGTGATTCACATAAATAAAATGTATATAAATACAACTGTAATAATTGTAGCACATAACTTAATCAGAACAAAAGTACTAAATAGCTTTATAATGAACTTACCTTACCTTAGGGGCCATCCCTAAATTACGTAGCGCCTTTAGGGGGAGAGGGGTTTTTTTGCAGTGTTATACACCATTACGGGGGATGGCGGAGGGTTTCTACGCAGCGTCAAATAACTCTTTAAATATCAACATTTTTTTTATTTCATTCACAAAATTTTCCCTTTTTCCCAAAAATAAAAGATTTTTTAAAAAGATATTAAAGTAAGCAATATATTCTCCCCTCATTAGAAAACAAACGGAACAAAAACCAATGACTATCATAAATCATAGTATGCATGAAAATGAATAACAAAAATTGGATGTTAAAAAGATTAAAGGAGGTTTGAGGGCTGGTGAGTGTTACGTAATTTTTGAAGGAGTTAGGTATTACAATAGGTATTACAATTCATCCCTACTGTGTAATGACAAGTCCGTTACACAGGGGAGGGGTCTGATAAGCCTGATTTTAGCGTTACGTAATTTAGGGACGGCCCCTTACCTATGTGGCCACTCAAACCTCAGCAAGATTATAATGAACTACAACGCAAAAAAACAACCTAAATTTTGCTTAGTGTAAATTTACATAAAATTAAAATATTTAAATTATATACTCTGTTTTGATAAACAGATCTAGGTTTGAAAGGGTTCCTATTTGTTCATCATCCTTATGTAGAGAAGGTTATGCCTGTAGAAAGAGTCATGAATCTATTTATGACGTAATGCCAACAACAGTTGTTTTTAGATAGTGGAGGGGGATGTCACTCCCATAATTGTGTCATTGCTTTATTAAATCTCCAGGGGCTGTCGGACATGTTGGTTTTAATCCTATAAGAAGAATGTTATTTGTGAATCCATATTTCTTCGTTATTTATTGACAAAAAGTTGTGTATGAGGTGTCATTTTAAACGTTATCATAGCGTGTTGGGTTTTTTTCATATTTCAAAAACATACACCTAGTTTTGAAAAATAGATGAAAATAAAAGCTCAAAACTAAATATTTTTTATATATTTTCTATAAACCTAATTACAAATTTACAAAGCAATTCTAACATTTTTTTTCTTGATCAAATGCAATTTGTTTTGAAAGATCCATTTAAAAATAACTGTTTAGTTTGGATGCGCGTGATCGTATATTGGGCTCGAAAATAACATTGTTCTTATGGGATTAAAACCAACATGGCTGACAGCCTCTGCAGACTCTTAACTGTTTACATGGCTTTCATAGTTATTTTATTCCATAGATAAATTAATTTTTTGTAGTAATTGTGTTCCATAAAGTATAATTTTTAATCAGAATAATTTACTTAAACCGTTAAATAGCGGAGAAATAATATTGTTCAAATTGGTTACTTTTAAATTCAAATGACCGCTACTCTAGAAAGGATAAACCTTTTGAAGTCTAGTTTGCGGCAATTAATTTCTCTTGAATAGACCTTTCATTTGATACCAAACTTAACCTAGGCTTACTTTGAAGATTTTCGTTTAACTGCTCGTGGGCCATTCCCCTGAAAAGATGAAATGTCACTAATAGCATCAAAAACTATGTTCTTTGTAATCATGATCATTTACAAGGTTTCACTTTCACATGTGAAGTCATACAAGCTTGAATTAATACACGTTGTGAAAGCGTTTCCATATATTTTTTTCTGCCCTGTATATTAGGAGCTATATCTATTGCAAATGTTCCATGGAACGTCTTATTAATTTTTGTTTCTAAGAAATTGTAAAGCAGTATAGTGTATACAGTAAATTATGCTCTACCATGAACCGTAAAATATTTCAATGGCCAGGATTTTTGTAAATAAAATTTTCTTGAAGAAACCATAGAGACACATAAGTTATATGTCATCAATAAATTTGCATTAATTCAACATTTCTCAATAATAGGTATCTGTCTTAAACTGTACAACTGTGTGTGCACAGTAACTTGCAACGGAGACAGTTACAAATCTGTTGTGACAGACTTCTTGTCATCTGTCTTTTACTTCATATTATTTTGTTGTGTCAGTTCCTTTAAATGAAGCAAACAGCGCACAATTGTTAGATGATGAGTAAAAGATAGATTTCATAGTAATTTTACCACTCTACTGAAATTTTGACTGGACTGAAAATTAATTACAGATTTTAATTTATAGTATCGAATCAACCTATATTCTTGCAAAAAGATTATGTCCAAAAAATAAATTGACTAAGTAAATTTATATAACTAGTAGATTTCATAGTAAATAAAATTGCTGTTCATTATAAACTGAAAAATAATTTAAAATATTGCTTCTGAGATATTGATTGCTTAACATTGAACCGAAAGCATCTTTAAAGTCTGGGCGGCGAGCTATGGCCCCACACTACCTCACACACGTGCTAGCGGCAAATGACCTCACCCCGTCCCTACCATAAATCACTCACTATAATTGAACAACAAGATTGTAACTTTTTTAAGCTTTCATTTTTCTCTACTGATATTGTTATTTTTGTAATCTACATGAAAATCTGAGAAAAATTATACCAAACATGACAATGTAAAACATAATTACTGTATTAAATGATTAAATAATATGTTGGTGTTAACAAAATACATATTTAAATGTTATACTTAAGAATTTTCTAGTTATTTCAAATTTAGATTTGTTTTAATTATAATTTAACGTAGATTGCAAAAACGTTAATTTAAAAAAAGGAAAAAGTAGATGGTAAAAATATTTCAGTGATGTATTAGACACCCCACTTGCAAATTATTTATGACAGGCAGCTGAAAAAGGTTAACAAGGGCTGCCCTGGCGGTGTGTGAGCGTGCGTTGGTGGAGGGTTGCTTAATCTCTCAAGTGCCATAACCAAACGGCCAGTGTATAGTACAAAGTTATAGAAAGAAACTTCTATAAAAAACAGTTATTTTCATGTTATTTTATTTATACTGGGGACATTTTATTGTTCATTATATTGCCTTTTATGAGAGGCCATAGATAAAAGATTGATGTCATTAGATGTCAAGTTTATATAATCATGGCATTGCAATGGCTGCTGTCAGTTACAGATGTGTAGGTTAATTCACTGTTTGTTTTGCGTGGTGGATGGGTGCTCTTATCTATTCAGTTCATAGGGTTGGTGGGTGGGTTACTTTGCCATGTGTTTGTATGCTCTATTGCCTAATGTGAAAGGGGACGTCCCTAAATTACATAACGCTAAAATCAGGACCCCCCTCCCTCCCGTATAACGGTCTTGTAACGGTAGTACCAAACCCCCCTCAATAATTACATAACGCTGTCACCAACCCACCCCTCCAAATTTTTGCTATTCAATTTAATGCATATTAAAATTTATGAAAGTCACTGTTTTGAATTTGTTTCACTTGTTTTCTAATGAAGGGAGAGCATATTGCTAACTTTGAAATATTGCAGTTTTGGGAAAAACAATCAAATTTTGTGAATGAATTCAAACAAATTATTAAGATTCAATAGTTAACGGTGTATAACGTTGTCGAAAGCCCCCCTGCCCCCTAAAGGCGGCAGTTTAATTAATTTAGGGACGGCTCCAAAAAGTTGATCACAATGGATTGCAATATACCAGTTAATGTATAAGAAAATTACTTAGAGTGCTTAAAATAAAACATAAATGCAATAACAGCTACAGTTCCTATATCTAACACTGTTTTTTCCCTGAAGGATTCTTAATTTTTTTTCAGATTTGCCACATCTGTCATTCATTGTATGGTTACATGTAGCTGTTAAACATACTTGTTAAGGTTTATGTAGTGCCTATTCTAGAACAAGGAGACCCATTCAAAGTCCCTACCTGTTCCTCTCCTTTGTTTATGTCTCCAAATGAGTTCAAAGCAGCTTGCCATTTGTCTCAAAGTCATTAGTAACATACAGTAGACTCTCGGTTATCCGAGGTAATTGAGACCGGGACTACCTCGGATATGTAAAAACTCGGATAATACAGAGGTTATGGTAAACATAATATAAAAGCTGTGAAAAAAGTGCAAAACTAGTTCATTACAAGAAAAAACGCAAAATAGTATCAGTGTAGTTTCAGTCCTGTAAAAAAGTAGGAACATCAGGTTGTCTTTTAAAAGTTGTATTACCGCAGGATGACAAGAAGCTGGGAATAAGTATTCCATTTAAAACTCTACAACAGTCGGTAAAAAACTACAAGTATATAATTTAATAGTGAAAATCTAATGTAATGTCCAGGATTATGGATGGGCAATCTCCTCTAACGTTAAATTTATTGACAACGAAACCTTTCATATTTATTTAATCTATCAACGAACCATGGTAGTATTCGTGACTTGGTTTTAAGTGCAGGGTACCGTTCAGTCCGATTACCGAATGAAATGATCGTATTTATCCTTTCGTTTAACGCAATCTGCATTACTCTCTTAATAGTGCAGGGAACCATTCAACATTTTAACGGAACAAATTTATCGTATCAATACCACATTTGTCGTACACATTGGCGACGAAAACACTGATCGATTCATCATTTCAATTTCGTTACAAGCAACTGTCAACCATTTACCACTCATATGAAAACACTTGAATAAAATATTAAACAATAACAGTAACAGCAATAAATTACGATAATATTTCAAATACTGAATTGTAAAATCACGAAAGTCAACACACTAAAAAAAACCACATTTAGTGCAAAAGCAGAGTCAACTAAGCCGATGGTGTCAGTTGGTGATGTCATGAGTGAATGCATTTGTGTGGGAAAATTATTCCTAGTTAGGGTACAATGTCATAAATCCGTCTCATGACGGCCCTGCAGCGCCTTAACCTAGCACCAACAGCCAATAGAGACACTGATTACTTGTCAAACGATTATATGAAGTGTCATGCTATAGTTTTCCTTTTATTAATAGCTTTATGTTTATTATTCATCATCTGATGACTGGCTCGGTTAATCGGGACTCTGATAACCGAGATTCTACTGTAATTGACCGTTTTTTCCAGTGAAACATAAAAAAAAATGTTTTAATCAATACAATGCATCTAAATCTCTATTTTGTGTTGGTAGCCATTGAGTAACTAGTGACAATTTAGTAACTAATAACCATTGAGTAACTAATGACCAATTAGTAACCAATGACAATTGAGTAACTAATGATTAAATTAGTAACTTTGACCATTAGTAACTAATGACCAACTAGTAACCAATGACAATTGAGTAACTAATGACCAATGAGTACCTAAAATTCATCAAATACCTCGGTCCAGTATGTCGTGTGACTGTGGTATTTGTGAAGAAAGTATTAACATTATTGTGTTGTTTTGTTAAGGAGATATCAATTTTAGTGCATTTAAAGTTTCATTCTCCTCTGTCCTCCAAAAGTGTTTTATTTCACCAAACAATATGTAAAACAAGGAACTACCTCTTTTTTCTCAGTACTATTGTTCCGCATAGTACCCAATTAAAAAAAATATTGTCTACAATAATTCAAGGCAAATGCATGTTTCGTGAGACATCAACACAAAGCTGTATGTAGCGGAGACATCAAGTCTATGATAAATTAAGGGATCTATTGTAATTAATTTTTATTTTGTGGTACAAAATTTGAACAATGATTTAGGAGGGAGATTTGCTGAATGCCGCAGAACAGTTTAACAGCATCAAGGTGACGTTTGAGCTCCATCTGACCGAGTTGACTGAAGCCCGCTGGGAGACACTTCTTCTTAAGAACCGTCTCTACATCCAGGTTCCCTCTTGCCTCCTTCCCGAAGGATCCAAAGAAGGGTATTCAATGGAATGACTTAGAATTTAATATATTTTCAATTTGTAAATTATTTAGCACAATACAAGAATATGATACCAAGGTCCTTTAGTATAGTAATTTCTGAAATAAGGTAGGTTTATTTATTATTGACTTTCACATTAGGTAAGTAAATATATAATAGTTAGGTAGTGTCTCAAACTACATTCCCAAACTTAAGGGTATGTTTTCTTGGGTCAACAGATCCTTAAACATAGATCTTAAAGTTGTTGTCTCTCCGTTTGTGTATTATTTTGAGGAAATTTTTGTGACTCAAGCCTCTGATGTTAAATGCTCAAATTTGGATTGAATATCTATAATGTTATGGAATTGTATTGGATAGTTACAATTTACATTATGTTTAAATTAAAAAAAAGAAGTCCTTTAATTTCAAAACACATATGTCTCACACAAAATAAAAAATAACAACTATTCTATTAAAAAATCTTACAATCCCATGTTAACTATTATCCAGTGATAATTAACAAATAAACATGCGTTTGATCACTGTAAGTGATTCTAATGATCAGTGCCCCAGCAGCATATCTTATTTATAAAAATAAGCATATACAGTATAATAAATAAGAAAATATATATATCGATAACAAATGAATAATTTTTGGTAATGTAAATGTCATTAAAATATTTCTCGATAGAATATAGTACCTTATTGATTAAATATTGTTTCACTCAAAATTTGAATATTTGGGAATTATTTATATTCATTATGTGTTTAGGTATTTTTCATACAATTTTCTTCCAGTATACATTGTGCTTTTCTTGTATGATTGTTAGTGTGCTCAATTAAACTAATTATCACTCAGTTAATTACCCAAAAACGCTGAGGGTAGTTTTTCAGTATCATTTGTAACACTAATATCATTGATAATCAAAAGTAGATCAAGAGTGATTGCAGCACAGATATTCAGTCTGACCAGTAACGAAAATAATGTACCATTAGTGATAAAGATTTATAAAATACAAGGCTGGTATTTGTGCTCTATTGATAGATTGTCAACAGAGTAATGAATTTTCATATTGAAAGATTGGTTGGGTAGTTATATACATTTGTTTAGTCAGATCTATATTAAATATTCTGTTTTTTGTGTGTTTTCAATAATGAGATTATTTTATAAGTAAATTAGTGTAACTTTCTGTAACAGATCTTTTGAAACACACGTACATTATATAAAAACTAACCCTATGACTTTAGTTCTGTTTACATTAATGAGTAACAGTCATTTTGTTCTGTTACAGGCTATTAACCTAAATCTTTTGTTATATTTCAGTAAATGAACTTGTGAATCAATTCGACAAACAAAAATATTTCAGAATAGCTCTTTTTATTGGTAAATAAACTATATAAAAGATTAAAAGGAAAATAGGAATGTTGTCAAATGTTTACACCTTACAGCCATTGAGGGGAGAATAAACAGGCAAAGTTTACTTCAAACCTATACTGAAACTTGTTTTTATCAGGGACATCTGAGGGAGGTGCCCTGGGTGCCCCGAAATGTTTAACTTTATGAGCAAGCGAAGCAAGCATCCGTCAGATACATACTCGTGTCTAATATATTTGCTATCTCGATGACAGTGTGGCCACACATACATACATAGCCTCTTCCATTCCAGCTACTGCTGGGTCTGAATGTTCGCTAAGCCTCTCCAATGTGGACGATCTTTCCAAATCTCTTCTTCTAGAACTGTATTCTTCATCTTTCTACATTTCTTCTCACATCATCGGCCCATCCTCTTCTTGGTCTTCCTCTTGGCTTTCTTCCATTTAACATTAATTCTTCCATTTTCCATGGAATGTATGTAGAGCTCCCCAGACCTGTCACTGCATACATAGACAATTGATATGTTTTTGTTACTAATGTTTTGTGAGTTTCGTTTAATATCCACCATGAGGGTTGTCATCCCACATATTGTCGAAAGATAATTGGAGGGTAAGGAGAAATGATCCAGACATATCCAGTGCTACTGGCCCATCCACCCTTCCAGACATGTCCAGTACTACTCATGTGTTTATTGTGTAATTTAGTGTAAAATTGAATACACGTAGGCCTAGAGCGGCATTGACCGACCCACCCACCTATACTCATACAGTGGTATTGACCAACCCATTTACCCATACATGTTCAATGGTATTGACACATCCGCCCACCCATACACGTATATTGGTATTGACCCACCCACCCATATATAATATATTGATATTGACCCGCCCACCCATATATAATATATTGGTATTGACCCACCCACTCATATATAATATATTGGTATTGACCCGCCCATACATGTATATTAGTATTTGTTTAATACAATACAATACAAAAAATTAGCCGCATACTTTAATGCTTTTTCATGGCCAAACCACCTTTCTTAGTCTTGTCTTTTCTACTCTTTCTCTAAACATATCATCAACAATTCTCCTGCTCAACTCCTTATTCCTTATCCTATCTCTTCTCGTCTTTCCCTTAATTGATCATATGAATCTCATTTCACTGGCTTGCACCCTGCTCCATTCTTTTTCTGTAATGTTCCATGTTTCTTATTCGTAGGTGAATATTGAACTAAAATATAATTTAAATATGATAACTTTTACTATATTTGGTATGCCATTGCTCCATATTTAGTGTTTGATACTTCGTTAAAAGCTTGCTCCCCTGCCTACTCTGTTTGTTATTTCCTGCTACATTTTACTATCAATTGATATTACTGACCCTAAATATTTAATCTGATCTACTTTCTTTAATGCAGTTCCTTCCAGTAACAGTGGTCTGTCCAGCATATTGTCTCTCCCAACTACCATTACTTCACTCTTTTTCTCAGTATAATCAAACCTCTAACCTTCATTATTCGTACCCAGTTATTCAACTGCTCATGTAACTCCTTACTATACCCCACATCATTATGTCATCTGCAAAAATCATAGCATTAATACTTTCATTAATGTTCTTTACTTCTCTCAACATAACTTCCATCATTAGCATTAAAACAATTAATTTTTTCTATTTGTACATTTTAACTAAACAGACCATGATATATATATATATATAACTGAACATAAATGAATAGAATATGTTTTTTTATTCATATAAAAATTTATATGACTCTCCTCATTGTAAAATAAGACTTTCAGAATTTAACTTACTATATTATTTAATTATTCTTACAGTGCATTTGTTTAATGTATAGTACCTAATCATATAGAATCATAAATAAGAAAATATAACTTATTATGATTCTAATTAACCAATTATAATAAATATAATTTATAGGTTTTATACTATATAAATTCTATTTGACATATGTTAATAGTGTATGTTTTGATCACTGGTAATTGGTCAAAAGAAACTATTATGTATTGCTACAGTTAGTTAAATGATATATGTAAGATTAAATTTATTTCATGCATCTAAACTGTGACCTTTTAATTCATTGTCACATAAAATGAATCTGTACTTATATAATTTTGTAACTTAATAATAATAACAAGTAACCTTAATTAAATTAGTAGTATTTCCAAGTCCTCCATGGTGTGAACCTGTTTCACAGCTTATTTTTTCCTTGAGACGGAACATCACTTTTCCATCCTTGGTCCAGGCAGAGTGCAGTTTTTCTCTCTTGCTAAATGCTTGGTCCAGGACCACTTTGTTGTGTCCACTTAGATGAGTGTTACGAAGACCGGGCTGTCGGCAAGGTGCATGGATATGTCCTTGGTGTTCAACCATTTCTTCCTCGCCGCTGCCAGCCCTCAAGTCCCTCACATACCTCAATATGAAGGCAGGCAATGGGCAGTGGATATATCCTGGCGGTTTTATGGTAGATTGAGCGATTTGGCAATACATTTAAGTATGTAGTACACACCCTTCTTTGTTGACAACGGAATCCCCTCTATCTTCAAGTTATTCCTCCTGGAATATTGCTCTTGGTGGTGTACATCTGTCTCTAGCTGTCGCATAGTCCAGTTGGCTTCCTTCAGGCGCTTCTCTTGTGCTTTGCTTCTCTCCTTCAACTTGTTACAATCCTTTTTAAGTACATGGAATGTTGTTCTCCATGTCTCTGCGCAACGTTTTGAACATTTCCACTACAGTGGATGGTTCGGTAATATCCGGATTCAAATGACTTTGTATAGAGGCTGTTTCACTCTTAAATGCTACACATTGCCAACTTCCACACAGCATCTCTAGACTGGCCGCAACATGCAGGATGAAACAAACCAATACAGTCAGTACACTTAGCGACATCCAACTGGTTTACAATACCCTCACTACACCTCGCACACGATTCTGACATAGTGTAATAATGTAAGAATATATTTCTGCAAGCGAATGTATAGTAAAAAGCACAATGTAATGTAGTAAGGTGTACAGGAAATGTGCACAGAACACAACTACGCAGATGTGTCAAGGAAGTTACAAGCTTATCAGCTGTACATCCATCTGACTCGAGCAATTGATAAAGACTGAATGCAAGTCAATGGTTGATATATCATCGTTGTTCCAAAATCAAGTATTGCCTTGAAATGCAAGTCTAGGGTTGATTTATCGTAGGCCTAAAAAAATACTTGTATCAAGCCTCAATATTCACCACTCCAGTCTCCCTATAATTTTTACCTTGTCCCGAGAAATTTTATGTTGACAGTTGCAAATTCTGACATATTTAAAATTCTATGTGTTTTCCTACAGGTTCATATGTCTCCTGGAATATGCAGAAGAAGTGCTGCAGTGCACAGATATAATTGTCTGCATGAAGAAGGATCGGGCAGATCGAGGTAAATTGATCAACAAACGCCATGTTCAGTACGATTAAGATTTAAACTGTCAAGAAGATGAGATGAACCGCATAATTTAGCTTTGAAATAAAAAGAAGAAGAAAAACACAAGTGCATTCTTTTGAAAAATTATAACCAACACACTTCAAATATCACCAACCAAGTAGTGATTAATTGTGACTCTAAGATTGGGAAACTTACATTTTATAGTAGTGGTAGTATTAAGTAAAATTATAGGATTATGTATTCCTATGTTGAGAATGGGGAAAAGCATCAAGAACTTTCCTAATAATTATCTTTGGTCTTATTGATCGTTTACATGAGCATAAACTTATTCAGGTGAGTAACTTTGAAGCCAACAAGCTGAATATAAAGTAGCTGAATCTTAAGCATCAAAGACTAGGAAAAGTTATTCATTTCAGCCCAGTCAGCAAGCTTTCTGCCATTCTCATCGTCGGTGTTGTAGCCCCATTGGCTATGGTGACTGTTAAAGTCTCCCACATAGAGAACAGGGTGTTAAAAACTTGGAAAATCCTATTGTCAGGGCATTGGATGTTAGGAGGCTTACTGTAATGTCTGACACGTGGTAACTGACTCATTGTCAGTGTCATGCTTCACGAAAGTATGAATTCATACTTGGGATTAACAATTAAAAATAATTAACGATTAAAGTTAGTTTTGGTAATGTTTTACTTCTAACTTTAACTAGTTAGAAAAGAAAAAAACGGTTTGTTAAAAATTTGTCTAATGGTTAAAGTAACTCAGTTAGTTTTTCAAATGTGATAAAAGGTGCCATTTGGTCCATGGAATGTGGACTGGGGAGAAAGTATCTAAAACTCAGGTCAAAGACCGATTGTTTTCCTCATCCCCCAATTGTCACCGGCAAGCAAGGTAACTGTTTTGAAGACACACCCCTCCCATTTAGTCACATTTTACTGCCCTATAAATAAAAAAAGGCGGACCAAATGGGTTTACCATTGTTTGGGATTGACCTGTCCCTGGGGTGATCATTTCACTTGATTAGTTATGTTTAGGGATGAAGTTGAGATAGTCATTTAGTTATCTTGTTTTTATTCAACATAGTGGGCCTAAGCTTGTTTATCTTTCTTAAACTATAATACTGTATTTTTACCTGTTTACCCATCTATCTGTATAATTAATTAGAAAAATCAGTTGCATTTTGACGTTAATGCTGTCAATACTTAATTAATTGTCAATACAGAATTATATATCTAAATTGTCCTGTTCAAAAGTAATCGGGAAAAAACTATTTTAATGGCTAAGCAAACCTACATTTCCTCAAACGTTTACTTTATTTTAAATTAGGCTTACTTGGTAAAATCAACCCATTATGATACCATACAACAGAATAAACTATCTTCAAGATTGCAGGACACATTTCAAGTAACAATTGCTATATTTAGTTCTGTTTTAATTATTTTGCTATCAGCACCGTTGAAAAGAAAAGATAATGATAATACTATCTTTAATATTAATATCAATAATATTATCAATAGTAATTAATTTTGTATTTTATTAATGATTTAGATAGTTTTAATAATTTTTAATTAACTTATTTCAGTAATAATAAAACATGCACTCAGAACGACAAATTCTTAAACATCTAATAAACTTAATTGCTTATCGAAAATTGTATGAATTGATCTGCTTTCACTCACTTATAGAATGAGTATATTTTGTTCAGTTTTTGTTTACCGCTAATCAGTCCATATTATCAGTGACCCTTCCTTATCATCTCCAGTCTGATAAAAACCAGCTGGAGTCAACATTTCACAATATTATTTGGCCTTTCTTATTATCTGCGCCAATTTAAAAAAAAAAATCATAAATTTTCTATAAGATAATTATTGATTTTTTAAAGTATGGCTTAAAAATGTAAAATTTTAAATTCAAAACTTAAGTCAGTTTTTGTTAACAATTTTAGAAATTAAATTAAATATTTAATTTTTAAGATTTCAGACAGTTATATAACAAAAATTACTTTAGAAATTGCTATAGTCTAATTAATATTATTATATAATAATGTATTGTAAATAGGCCTATTTATCTAAGATATTAAAATAATAAAAGATCATACAGGTTAAGTATTTTTTTATTTATATTTTACTGTACCAAAACTAACTTTTAACTTTCAATTTCAGTTAATTTTCTAATACTTTAACTTTAATCAGTTAGTTTCAATTCATCTTAACTTTTAACTTCAATTAGTTACTTTTTTAGACTATTAACTTCAACTTTATTCAGTTTAAAAAAATTATTAACTTTCCCAAGTATGGACTTACAATACTATACACCTTATGCCTTATATAATCAACAAGTCTGTATCCAGGAATATTGCCTCTTGCACTATTATTATCTTAAATGTGGGTCTCTTGGAGTGCAAGGATATCAATATTGTTTTCATGAGGAACCCTACTGATGCACTCACTCTTCGCCTTGCTCAAGCCCTTAGCATTAAAATGTGTTTAAAACAGAACATATTAATTTAAAATTAGCTTGGTCCTCAAAAGGCTTTTTGTATAGTAGCTGCCATAGCTGGGAGATCACAAATTCGTGACAGTCCAGCTACCAGATTTGTTGCTCGTTTACAACTACTTAGACGGTACGTACAGCTTAAAGATTTGCTGTAGGCACGGACACATCACTCCCCTAGAAAAATAATAAAAAATTAAAACATTAACTGTAAAAATCTGAGGAACTGATAAAAAATATCCTACTAGAATAAAATCTACAGTACAATTGAATTAGTTAGATTGACATTACACCATGTATTCCACACTTAACTTTTTTTGCAAGGGTCACTGAATAAGTTCCTAAGCGTAGTTGTTGCTCTCTGAAAACATATTTTCTATGAGGTTATCAGTAAATATTAACTGAAAATATTGTATTGGACCTCTTAGTTTTGGGGGAGTTATATCCGGAAAGAAGAGTGTAGGGAAAATGGTGACATCCAGGATCAATACATATAACTGCAGTGTAATTATCATCTCCCAGTCTATTTTTAGTTTGTTTTATAGGTCAACTTACATTTTGTGCTGCAAATCTACATAATACATTCTACAATCATTATCAATAATGTCACACAACAAAGGAGTATCATTGTTCTATCACTTGACAGAACATCGTTAAATTATGTCGCTGATATCTGTGTCAGTTAATGTTTTGTTGCTTTTTCCTTTTCCATTGCACCCTAACAAACATTTACAAGTACTAAAATTGTCTATTTAAAATATTTACACCACCAACATAACAACAAAATTTCTTAATAACGTAACACATTATTGATGCACGCAATAAAAAATTACTTTCAATCGTTAGTGCAAAGTAGGCTAACCACACCATGTATGGTTTTCGATTGGAAAGGATTAAACTAGGCCTTCCTGTCTGCTGTTTGCTTTTAATTAATTGATTATAACAATTCATTTTGCACATATGTATCATTGAATTCATGTATCAACTGCATAGTGTTATGTTTCAGCTCAGCTGATTCGAACTTTCATGTTCTTGGGATTCACAGTTCTCACTCCAGGCCACGAGTTGATTCCTCATAACAGTGACAACATCAACCTCTACATGCGTTACACCACTGAATAAATGTTCTAATATTACTCATTTTGAAAATGTTCTTCTGGTGTTACAGTTTATTTAGACATTCGATTAGTTAGAATCCTACACTTAGTAAAATTTAGGAATTTTTGTTCTGTTAAGTTTTTAGGCAAGATCTTCATTTAGAATAGGTACTTACCAGTTAAATAAATTAATCAATCTTTTTCATTTCCATATATTTTTGTAGACTAAGTGGTGTATCATGTTAGAAGTTAAACAAGAAAGATGGTTTCTCTTTAGCAGTAGTTGCGTGGCAGTTTGTGGAATGAGGGACCAATCTTATTGACAATCTATTTAACATTTCTATAGGTACAAATATTTTATTAATTTTACTATATTGTTCTGCATTATTGTTTATTAATTTTGTTTAACTCGATTTACTATTTTCCCTCAAAATCTTCAATGACTACTCAAAAGACAAACCATCTATTCTTTCTCTGTGCTGAGAGCTTCGAACGAGACTAAAAAAAAGAGAAAAAATAAAAAAAAATATTTTAATACAGTTGATTTATATAGTAGTTTAGTTTTTTGTTTGCTTTATCTTAAGAGTGGTTTTCATATTGTGTAGCAAAGACCATTCCATAGTTATGTTGGAAAGGCCTGTATTGTGGACAAAGCTCACTGTGTTTTCAACCCTCATCTTAATTAATGTATGTTGTTTTTACTGTTTTAATGAATTACTCCTTGGTCGGTTTGTTGAAAACTTGATTTTTCTGACCTTTAGACTTAAAGTGTAACTCTGCGTTCAGTTTTTAAAGGAAAAATTGTGTGATTAACTTATTTTTAATATAGTTTACAGTACAAAATAATTCAAACAATGTAACACAAGGTGGGTAGGGAAATTGCTTACAGTCAGGCTTCAATGGGGTTTTATTGTGTATGCTTTGTTTATTCCACAATTATATATATATATATATATATTCATATTGCATTTTAACGCATAAAGTAATATAAAAGATATAAAAACCTTATTGTAGTCAGGTGCATATGTGTAATAAAATAATATAAATATTCTTTGTCTTATTTAAATGATTACCTACTTCTTTTATTAACATATATTTTTCTTTTCATTGATGTAGTTTAGGTTATTCCTATTGTTACTGACATAAATATCTACTGTTGGATTCAAAAAGCAATGTACTCGAGTTTGTACCTCTGCTACAAAATAAATAATCATCCGATTTTGTTTTGTCATACACCAAAATTTAGCTTATTAATCCTACGTAATATAATATAACTTAAATATTTTTTTGGGGACTTAAAGAGTTTTTTATGGCAGGTAGAAAACAAAAAACACTAAATTTTAGCAATTTTTGAGTAAAGCTTGACTTCAAAAATTTTTTAAACAAAAACTACTAAGTTATTGAAACTTTAACCACCTGCGAAGAAGGTTGTTTTTTGTAGTCTGTCCAAATTATAGAATTTTCACTCTTTTACAAAATGTTTTCTTGTTATATTTGTAAACACTTGCAATATTAAAAATAGCTGATCATACAAACTTCCAAAATGGTTCAAAAATACTGGATTGAAAAATAAAGTAAGATTATAAAACGGTAAGTGCGATAAAAAATATTGTGATTTTATATCACATGATAATTCAACAGACATCAATGTTCGATCATGTGTAAGTAATTCGCCCGGCCAAGCACTTTAAAACCAGTTTCCCTGAGCATTACAGCACGCCTGGAAGTAGTGCACGAAAGGTTTATTACTGTGGAAGTATTGAACAGTTAGTCAGTCATGTGTTCTATATAAATTTAAACTATTTTCCACCACCTTTTCTCATGAGGGCTTTGGACCTCCAACAGCAATTTTAAAATGTTATAGCTATAAAAAAATTGTCAAATTAAAATAATAATTTATTTACAATTATGTAAATTTCACATGTATCAAGCTTAATTTAACGTGAAAATGAGAGCCACCCATTCTATTGGTGATTTTCAGGATGTACTAATGACATTTGTAGTAACTTTGAGTGATTTATCAGGCTTTAATTGTAACATATCTACCTGTCATTCATAGCTAATAAGGCCCCTAGTACGGGGTGGAAGTCCAGCTGCATGAAGTGGCAACACCGCGCCCAGTGGTCTGGCCGGTTGCGCGATTTACGGCAAAATAATGTCTGTTGAATTATCATATGATATAAAAGCGCAAGATTTTTGTATCGCACTTACTGTTTTATAATCTTACTTTATTTTTCAGTCCAGTATTTTTGAACTGTTTTGGATGTTTTTATGATCAGCCGTTTTTAAGATTGCAATGGTTAACAAATATTACAACAAAATATTTGGTACAAAAGTAATAATTCTACAAATAACAACCTTCTTCATATTTGGTTAAGTTTCACTGACTTATCTTTAGTAGTTTTTCTAATAAACAATTTTGAAGTTGAGTTTTCCTCCAAAAGTGCTAAATTTTCGTGTTTTTTGTATTCTACCCGCTATAAAAATTCCTAAAGTCCTCAAAAAATATGTAAGTTGTATTATATTATGTAGAATTAAGTAAGCTAAATGTTGGTGTACAATACAATAAAATCGGATGAATATTTATTATGTGGCAGAGGTTCATTGCTTTTTTAATCTGACAGTAGCTTGTCTTCACTGATCAATTTGTATTATTGGTCAAATTAGCAAAATTGGTCAAGAACGAAGGCGTACTGCTATAACCAAGTATATGGAGTCAAGCTTTGTGGATATTGTAGAGAATTAGTTCTGTTCTCATTCCTCTTGGTGGCTATTTCCCAAACTGCCAAGCCACAGCTAAAGGTCGACAGCCCCGGGAAGCCTTATAGTATCGATGCAATTTTACTACCAGTGGGCTGAATAATGCTTGAAGTTTGAAGCTTTATATAGAAAAACCTACTCTAAACAAATTTTAAATACCTTATAGATACATTCGTATTACATTTTAACGCCTAAAGTATTACAGTACAAGTAAACGTCACACAACACAAATTTATTACAATATAAGCACAAAATGGACAAATATATTACAATACAAATACAAAATGCACGAATATTATGGTGATCGATTTCAGTGAACCACGCTCACCTTCCTCAGACCAGAGGGATTCACAAAAGATTATAAAAATGGATTCTTTTGTGATTTGTATTGTATTTTAGTCAGGTGCATATGTGTAATAAAATAATATAAGTTCATTTGAAAACTTGCCACATTTGTAACTGTAATTGGCCAATCTCATTTTCCTGATTTTCAGTGGTTTCTACAATAAGTGGTTTTGATTTGTGTTATGAAAAAAATCGAGATACGATTCTCCAATCAAAGTTCTGTCAATAAACAAGAGTCCAACAATAGTGCCACCCAAAATCCCTGCCCAAACATTTGTTTTTTCAGGCCATAGCGTCAAACCATCTACAAAGAAGTGGAGGTTTTGTTTGGACCAATAATGACAATTAGCCATTTAACATTTGAAAATGAAAGACAGGAATAATTCATATGTGACAGAAGACAAAGCTCACTATGTTGTCAACCCTCATCTAAATTAATGTATGTTGTATTACTGTTTTAATGAACTCCTTGGTCGGTTTATTGAGAATCACTTGATTTTTCTGACCTGTAGACTTTGCGTTCAATTTTTTAAAGGAAAATTGTGTGGTTAACTTACTTTTAATATTGGTTGCAGTACAAAATAAGTCAAACAATGTTACACAAGGTGGGTAGGGAAATTGCTTACAGTCAGGCTTCAATGGGATTTTATTGTGTACGCTATGTTTATTCCAGATTATCTGAAAATTATTCTGAAGATTATTTAGAGCTTTAGAATTTTCATGCAATTTACTTTCCAAGTTATTTTCTAAAATGTTTTAATTTTGTTCCATACCACCTTTTAAGTCTTTTAAACTATTTTCTAACAGCTTAAGTCACCTTGTATTTCAAAAACAGCAGCATCAGGATTCTCTTCTGCCTCAATCATGTTTTGCTTCAAACGTAGTAGGACATCTGTGTTTATGGTAATATCGAGGTCCCGTTCTTCTATCTTCCTCTTGATATCACTCGCTTTTCCACCAGTTTCAATTCCCTAGTAGCCATTTTACAAATAAAATGTCATATGTTTCCAAATTAATCGCCTTACCCCACTTCTTGCACCAAATTTGTTACAGTCCAACAGGGTCCTAAATAAATAAGGCGATTCCACTTCTGCATACTATTTGTAACTTTTACTTACAAGTTCTAAGTCATTCTATGAAATATTTACAAATTTAAATTATTATTTAGACAACTAAAATTAATCATTAATTTACAACAATTTATATTACTTGTTTTACTGTCCACCTAGTGTCTGACACTGCTTGGTATACTGTCACTGTATTGTCACATCCACTGGGGCTGACCCTGTCACTCACTGACTGTTAGGTCGACTGAAGGGCGTCTTTATATGACCCAGAGGTGGAAGCCCAGAATATTCTGCAACTGGCGATGGTGAACCTGTTAGGGCCTTCTAGAACTTCAATTCACCTACAGGGGAATGATCTGCCATTCTAGTCCTTCCTGGAAGACCTGGATTGGCCCCGTAGGAAGTTACCCACGCCTAGGTAGGGAGCGCATTGACCTAGGCGGTGCCGATGGTGACTGCCGTGATAAGTAACAATATGAGGGGTGCGTGCATGTTTATGTTTGTGTGTGTTCGAATGATAAAACCAAGCATAGAAGAGGCCCAATATCAGGGTTAAGGATTGAGGCTCAATATCAGGGTTAATTTAACTTATTATTGAACGTAATATTTTTACACCTTAAAAATGAGGGTTTCAGTTGAGACAAATTATGAAGCTCGGTTCGTTTGGCTACAGTAGACACTGTACGTGTGGTCTGAAAACACTTGTACAAGTAATTAATTGTACATGAATGTCCAAAGTTCATTGAGGAATATATAAATAATGTAGGTCATAAATAGGCTACTTACATTTGCAAACACGCACTCTCAATATATTGTACTAGGTTGTTTCTGTTTGTATATATATACTCACACACACACCCACCCTTACACATACAGTGGTATTGACCTACCCGCCCGCCCATGCACGTACAGTGGTATTGACCATCCACCCACCCAAACATACACACACACACATATATATATATATACAAACACACACACACATATATATATATATATATATATATATATATATATATATATATATATATATATATATATATAGATAGAGAGAGAGAGAGAGGGGAGGGAGAAAGAAAGAGGGAGGGAGAGAGAGAGAGAGACCTATAATATACATCATGATTGTGAGACTTTCTTAGCTCAATTATTATTCAAAGCAAGTTTAGTAAAAATGCAAAATTTTTTTAATTTTAAACCATAAGGCTTAATAATTCACTCAGTAAACATGTTTTTTTTTTAATCAATACACCATTTATAAAACGGAAGATGATTATTTATTATTTACAATAAGAACATCACTAGCGTTACGTTACTCCAAGGTGCATGAAGAAACTTATATCAGCCGTATTTTTCAGCCAGTAGTGGTGGCAGCAGATCTGTCTGTAACTTTTTGTCAGTTTCGTGTCAATTTGGGAATAACAGCAACTGGAGTAGTGTAATGGTATAAGTGTTCTCACGGGAACGGGGTTACTCTCTGCGATACTCCTACAATATGAATTTGGCAGAGTGATCAAAACCACTAACAATCAGAATATTTTCACCATATGATATTTTTAATCACTTTCTCGTACTTCAGATTACGATATTTTGTCAGTCCCCTAGTTTAATACTGAGCGTTTAGGCGCACCTTTTTCCTGGCACCCTACGTGGCTGCGTACTTTGCTTAACCCCTAAACCGGCGATGCAGATTACTCCAATTATAAGTAGTACTTAAACATGAAATCGGGTGTTTACTTACACAACTATTATTGAAAAATAGATTTTAAAACAGTTGATTTATTTTATTAAAACTTAATTCGGTACCATAACATACTTTCATTCTTCTGCGTTAAGCCAGTTTTGAAAAATCAAAAAAATGATCACTTACACGACTCTCAGAGCCTAAACTATAAATTCTACATAAAATCTTCGATCATAATATTTGAAATTTATATCTTTTTCTAAATTTATACTTTTTATCGCTTAGAAAATAAACCTTACTTAACCCTGCAAGTGTGGTATAGTTGTTCCCCCAGTGTGGCAGTAAAATTAGTTGTTTCGCAAAGGTTTATTAAATTAATATTCTATCTGCCTTATAATTATATAAATATAACTTGTTGTATATCATTGTTTTCAGCTTGAAATGTAGCATTTGACAGTACATATATTAGAAGGCTAACTTTATTTTTGTAAATCTGGTATGAGATAAGAGACAAAATAAATATATAAATAAATTAATTATTTTTTCTTTTGCTTATTTATATAACACCAGTGATATTTATTTTAGCTTGGTAGTTTCTTTATTTTATGTAAAATTTTATACAGATTACAAAAATGTATAGGTATCTATAGAAACCAGTACTTGATAGGAAGTTATAAGTTCCAAAAAGTAAATTCGCACATAAATCAAAAATTGCGTGTTTTGCATTTGCTGCCATACCTTCAATACACTAATAATGTATCATCTTCAGATTCAGTAATCTCACTTTGAAATAGAATATCCCGAATATCACTTGATCTACAAGGATCTGTCATTATGAATGACGTTCTTATCAAACAATAAATTAAAAAATAAAATAAGCATAACTAAGATTCATGCCAGCTACAAACAGGCCTACCAGTAACCTGCAGTGTTCATATATATATTTACATTTTCTAAAAACAATAACTATATTTACACTATTAATCCAAATTGTCCTCAATAGCTACTTTTTCTTTGTCCTCAATAATAATGCTTCTAATATTAACAGCACTAGAATAATATACCATTCTATTTGCTGTCACAAGTAGAAACCCAATTACCTATATAAACTTTAATTTGTTATAATTAATTCAATTTTATGTTCCCAACTTCATATTTAAATCACGAGAGGAAGCAGAAAAGTACAATTTAATGCTCTTACGTTATGCAAACATGTTCAAGTTCGTTGTGCACGACCGAGACAACGGTTATAAAAATTGTACTGTAATAGTGTAAACTGTAAAAACTGTAGTTTGAATATATTATGCGTAGTCTAAGGCAGAAACTCTAAATTAACAGTAATGACACCATCCACTAGTATCGAAGTTCTAAGATTAAAGTTAAATTACTTTACTGTATGTATAGTTAATTGGTATTTGTTGAAGGTAATATTGTTGAGTACAAGATACAACTACGCACTGATATTGCAAGAAGTCATTTTGGGACGAGATACAGAATTTTCACAACCATTCTTATAATGTAACCTTTGATAAATTATAGAATCCATAATTATTTACAATAAATACTACTACTTTATCGATAGTTATGACCGCACTTCATTTGTAAAGAAGTCTAAATGAGGATGTTCTTAAAAATACAGTACTTTGCATTCGTCTAGCCTTTACAGTTAGTTATCCTATGTAAATGTATTCTGAAAAAATTGGATTTTTGAAGTTATACTTCTTTGCGCCCGTTAGACACTTTGGGATGGGATGTTGGTCGAGAAACCGCGTCACGCTGAAAAGTAAGAACAAACTTTTAAGAACTATCGATTAATCGATTGTTAATCGAAGAAATTACTGATAATGATAATATAGGTGTATAATATAATAATGAAGTCACGTATAATATATTGAAGATAAATATATTGAATAATATTGAAAAATGTCTTATATTTCATTTATATATCCTGTCTGTTTGTGTGCGTGAGTAGGTGTATGAGAATGGCCAAAGAAGTATAACTTCCACCGTGTGGTCCGACGCACACCCAATTTGTTTTTTATGTACAAACTTAACAACATTATGTAGTAAATAATCAATTAACTAACGTGTTGTGATTGATATCATTAGTACATTCAATACTACAATAAAACACAAATATATATACACTATTTTTTAGTAATAATATTTGTGTTTATTTCAACATGAGTCATGGTTATGTTGGCTACTCTGTGTCTCCACCCAATCAACCAGGCATTCCATTGCCATTCCTGAAACTGTCATTTGATTTTTAAAGAAAATTTGTCATCATGGTAAGTAATCCTGTAATTAATTCTGATATGGATTATCTGAAAAATTTCAAACTTTTGTTTGATTTTGGTTGTAATGTTTGCTTAAATATTTCTCTTTTATTTTCAGGCATCTTACAATGAAGACCAGCTGGCTGGTAAGTAATAAAGGCTAGTATCAAAATCAGGTCAAGAGTACATTTATGGTATGGATTGGCAAAGAATGCCTTATTTGGAGATGAAAGTTTAGTTTATGCCTGCCGGTTTACTATTCTCCAGTCTTGGATATATTATTGTAGGGATTCTTTCTCATGTGGTAGGTACACCCTACTCTCCAGTATAGTTTTGTTGATAGGTTATAAATTTTTCTATAATAATGTATGGGTTTGAAAATGTCAATAAAGTAATGACTTCAATGGAAGGTATGTTAAAAAATATTTTTTTTTTCATAATCTAAAGAAAATTAGTATTTATTTGTTAACATGTAAAAATGAGTTTTACCTTGAATTTAGATAGGCCCATGTAGGGTTTATGTCACATATTACTAGGCTTTACTGAAAGAAAATAAAGTGGCTTTTAGGGATTTATAAATCGATAACTATGTACTCTCTTGCCACCTAAAATTATCTACACGTTCTCACAAGCTGATGTAAAGTTAGCTAACCTGTACCGTATATTAAGGAGAGAACATCAAATGGCGGAAAACTTGGTTTTTACCAGAAAATTAAAAAGAATTTTACTAATAGGCGCATAGTTAGTTAAAGATAGTATTGTTATACTCAAAAATTCAGAAAAACAGTTTCAACAATGTAAGAAAGAATTATTAGGTCTAATCAATTTTATGCCTTGGGTTTTCAATAGAATTCTTAACTTAATTACTCTCTAACCCTTATAGTGCCGGGAGTAGATGTGAGCGACGCGCCATGCTTGTGCAAAAAAATGCTAGTGTCGCTGAGAGACACACTGTATTTGTTGTCACAGTCAGGTTAAGTGGTAGAAGAGACTTTTTAGTCCCAACTTAGCCTGATTAAATAAAGTTGTTTTTCTTTTCATATACATCACTATTTTTCTTCAACCAGCCGCCGACGTCATACCAGATGAATTGATAATAACCACTGTCGTCAGTTTCACACTTTTTTTGCATATAGCTTATTACACTAAACATTATTTACGTCAGTGCAGCTGAGTTTGTCTTTCGCGCCAATATAGTACATCGTTATAATGTTTTTGTTTTATCTAGTTTGTGAACAATAATTATTTTTGATGTGCTTAGTTGTTTATTATAATGAATGACGATACACTTAATTCCAGCAGAAGACAATAGATACTTGTCAACGTTGTTAGAAAACTTAAGCGATCCTGATACATCAGTTGCTAGCACTAAGTAGGTCAAGACAATGTTGATGTAGATGACGAATTCTTTGCTGATATACCTTCATGTTACGAAAATTCATCGTTATCCGACAGTGAGCTATATATTTATATATTGTAACTTAAAACATTACAGAAGCAAATCAACAACCCCAGTTTTATTTAAGAAAAAACTGCTTGAAAGATTTCAATAATTAGACTGCAACCAAAATGCAGCACTTTTTTAGTTATATTACTGTGAAATTTTTAAGTATGGTAAATTAAATTATTTGCCTTTGTTCAGTTTGAAAATAACATTGCCTAATTTATCCTTAGTGTATCAATAATTTGAAACTTAAATTAAAATCCAACTCCTTGCCTCTAGAATTTGGTGGTAAGTCATTGGTACCGTATAATCAATTAGCATTTACCCACTGCATTAGTTTTTATGCATGCCTATATGTACTATAGACTTTCTAATTATCTTAAGATCAAAATAAAAACAGTGATATAATTTAAGTCAGAAAAAAGTACTTTTAAATGAAAACTAGGTTTTAATGAATAGTAAAAATACTTAACACGTTTACTGCTGGCCGTTTGATTTGCTGAACATAAAAATTTTTAATTTTGTCATATTTAATACTTCAAACTATTTTGTACAACATCAGAAAGACGATTCAAACACAATTTTTGTTTGGGTGGGGGTAAAACATGCATGCGTAAACACGTTGTCAGCACACAGCATCAATAAACAACATACAGTTATTTACTGTAAACAAAACAGCTGAGCAGCGAAATGGCGGGGAAAGACTGTGCAAACAGTCGCATGTAAACGCGTGAGGGTATATAACAATGATATGTGACAACGTGTAAACACATTTTTAGAAGTGAACGTGTATTTAGAGAATTTACAAAACTTGTTTTTGGAAAGTTTTACACATTTTTTCATTTGTAACCTTTTTTTAGAGACAACATAAGCGGTTTGTTATAAAAGTTAATATTTCAACACATACTTCACTTATCAATCTGTAGCCTAATCTAAGACACCCTTTAAAATGTTCTGAAATTTGCTTTATCCCTTTCAGTACTGAGACTGGCACTAAGGAGTTACAATTTTTATCCTTATGATCTATTGTTCAGGTGTCACGACGATGAAAGAAGCCGGATACTTTGATTTAATTTGTTCCTTTTCAGATTTCAACTGATTTTTTCACTCATTCTCTCTGTGTACCCTTACTACATTTATTGCAATAAACGTAACTGTGTAGACACTTGATTAAGCGAAGTATTGTTTGCACATTATTATGGTCATAACAGCTGCCACACGTTTTGGTGGATTGCGACTTCAGGTCTAAATCAGCTCACCTCCTTAAATGGCATTTGTGACATAATTCACTGTGGCTTCTGAATAACAACGTCACGTTCATAAGTACTGTTGCTTACAATACACGCTCAATAAATTGGACATTGATGCCAGAACAGTTAAAATCGAGGTGCAGGGATCTTATAGTCTGTAAGCCATTTCTTCACTGAACATATACATAAATATTTATTTTGTGGCTATTAGTTGCTTATATACTCAACATGTATTTAGGTGCTGTACGTGATACACAAGGGGCTAATATAGTGGCTTGCCACGCTGCCGATCCGGGTTCGATTCCTGAAAGACCCCTAACAGATATTGCCCTATTGTTTCCACAGTTCAGAAGGCATGTTAAACTGTTGGTCCCCAGGTTTAATGTTAAAGAGAACTTCTTAGCTCTTAATTCACCTGGTAAAATAAGGTGATTTTTTTTTTTTTTAATGATTCTGTATTCATTTCCCAGAGTTGTTTTGGAAAATATATAGTCCTCTTCCTGGTGTTAAACTAACACAATTTGGAAGCTATGCCTTCGGATTAAATAAATACTTGTACAGTAGAATCTCGGTAAAAATATTTTTTTTTAACCGGGCCTCCGGGTTAATCAAGCTAGTCATCAGGCGATGAAAAAGAAAAATAAAGCTATTGATAAAAGGAAAACTGTAGCACGGCACATCATATAATCGTTTGACAAGTAATCAGTATCTATCGGCTGTTTATGCTAGGTTAATGCGCTGCAGGGCCATCACGAGATGTTTTTATGATATTGTACCCTACAATACGAATAATTTTCCCACCCAAATACAATCACTCATGACACATCACCACCTAACACTATCGGCTTAGTCAACTATGCTCTTAAACTAAATGTGGTTGTTTTAGTGTGTTGACTTTCATGATTTTATAATACAGTATTGGAAATATTGTCGTTATTTATTGTTGTTACTGTTATTGTTCAATATTTTATTCAAGTGTTTTGATATGAGTGGTAAATGGTTGACAGTTGATTATCATAAAACAAAATTGAAATGATGAATCGATCAGTGTTTTCGTCGCCAATGTGTACGACCAATGTGGTATTGATACGATAATTTTGTTCCGTTAAAATTTTGAATGGTTCCCTGCACTATTAAAAGAGTAATGCTGATTGCATTAAACAACAGGATAAATACGATAATTTCGTTTGGTAATCAGACTGAACTGTACCCTGCACTTAAAATCAAGACGCAAATACTGCCATGGACCGTAGATAAATGAAGTATGTAAGGTAGGGTGAGACAGTGATACTTGGAGATCTGTTAATATGAATGAAGGAATACTCTGCTTTCGTTGTCAACAAATGTAACGTTAGAGGAAATTACTCATCCACAATGCTGCCTATAGACATTACATTAGATTTTTACAATTATATTCTATTATTGTAGTTTTTTACCAGCTGTTGTAGAGTTTTAAAATGGAATACTTATTCCCAACTTCTTGTCATCCTGTGGTAATACAACTTGTTCCTAAATACATAACCTGATGTTCCTACTTTATTACAGAACTGTTCCTACATTTACACTACTGTATTTTGCGTTTTTTCGTGTAATAAACTAGTTTTGTACCTTTTTCATGGCTTTAACATTAATTTTATCATAACCTCTGTATTATCCGAGTTTTTACGAATCCGAGGTGGTCTCGGTCCCAATTACCTTGGATAACCGAGAGTATACTGTAGTTAACTCTGGAACAAACAGGGACTTGATATACTGACCTCAGATCCCCAGAAAAAAATGCCATCCAGCATGCATGGTCGTTTGTGGATTATTATTATTAATCTAAATATATTGAGAAAACCCCTTTTTTTAAAAATCACTGAAATAGTTTTCTAATGTATAAATTTAAATTTATAAATGGATGTGTCATTATTTTAATCGAGAATTTATTCACAAGTAATGTTGTGTCTAAAAAAGTACATATTCATACAATAAGACATGTGAAATGGAAAAAGTTGGGGCTGCAAAGCCCTCTCTACCACTTAATCTCATCATACATAAAAGATATAATTTGAAATACAATTAATAATTCAAATAAAATAAAAAATAGAAATATAATTTCGAAGTAAACCATGCACAGTCAAAATAAGAAAGTTATATCTATCTTAAAACTGAAATAATTTCACTATATCAAATAAAACTAAAGTTATTCATTACATTTTTTACAAAGTACATTCATTTGGCACAATCATTCATTACCGTCACCATCCAGCCACTACTCCTGCGAGGCGCGGAGCTGATAACACCTCACCTCCCCCCCGAACCGAGAGTGCTTATCAATAGATCTGATATTATTGACAAAGAGGAGCAACATTCAGCTCTCTGACAAAATCATGAGCTCTGGATAGATCGATTGGAATGTTAGTAAAATATTTGTTTATGACATAAAGATCAAAGGAAACAGGTTTGTCACTGTTGGTCTTACCAATACCTAGCTCCTTGACCTTGGATCACAAGCCTTTAGTAGAAATGATGCCAGAATAAGATTTACAGTAGAATTGAATCTTGCCATTGCAAAATTGTTGCTGATATAGTATACATTTTAGTAAATTGGGGTGAATGAAAACACTGTAGTACATTTACATAATGCCTGGTTGGCCATGGTACTAAGGATCGAACATGTGTACGACAGGAGGCGGAGGGCGACTGATTCGACGTAATGGTGAGGACACTTGAATCTGCAAATTATTGTTCGCACATTACTATGGTCATAACAAAAAACATAACAGTTACCAAACGTTTTGGTGGTATGCGACTCGTCATATACTATCAGTTTTCTATCAGCTCGCCTCCTTATGGCGTTGTGACAGAATTTATGTGGCTTCTGAATGACAACATCATATTCGAAAGTATGTAAAGCTTAAAGTTGCTTTCAATACATGCTCAATAAATCATTCTAATAACCTCACAGGTTAGACAGGTAGTGTGATCCTTGGGGTAGGTTGGAGGAGTGATATGAGGTAATATGTTTCAGCCAACCAGAATGGTTTATCCACATCACCTGATTATCATATAAGGTCGGTAGCGTAGTTGGTTCAATCCCAGCTTCATGTGCTAAAGGTTCTCAGTTTGATCCCAATCATAGTCATAATACATCTTGAGAAGGATCAGCTGATAACCAACGGCTGTTCATTTGTCATTGGGCTATTAATTAATGACACTTTCTAAGGAATAGTCGGCCTTAGTTTGTAACAATGACTACATTCGCTCATCACACTCATTCGAAATCCATATTCGCCCATATCTTGATGATCGGCGTCTTATGAATAAATAAAATAAATAAAGATGTTACAAACGGTGGGGTGATATTTCTCTAAACAGAATTACAATTAACTTAATATGTTAAAAAACGGTATTGCTGTGTGTGATCATTTTATTGTACTGTTGTTAAATTTGTTAGATTTTGGAGTAGAAACACATGAACTTTTCTTTGATCGCTAATTATGGAACTTAGGAATCAGTAGCCCTATTGTGTACTTCTGCTTCAAGTTCAAGGCAGGTACTCAATATGCATATATGAACATGAACTTAATTTTTAAGAACAAGATCATGTAGTGTAATAAATATTATTATTTCTTAGTTAGCAAATTACAATTCAGTATAAATCATAAATGAGACACAAACACAGTTAATACTATGTTATTATTAGAAGGTATAAATAGATTCCCTTGTGAATTTGTAAGAGAGACTTCTTATCAGACTTCATTTGCCAAGATACCTGAAGGCTATTTAAGACGCACCAAGATTTAATTGGAGAATTTATCAAGAATAGGTGTTATTAAAGATATGTTTCTATATTAGTTTCTGATTTTAAAATATTTATTTATTATTTTCAAATATTGGTTTTGGAGTATAATATTTAAATTAGGCCTATTTGATCTATAACAAACCCAGTACATGTTGCAGCTAAACATCACTTATCTGACATGCTGTGCCTGACTGAACGTCGGATAAAATGAAATGTCGGATAAGAGGAGGGGTAAAGAGAAAGCCAATTAAATATCAAACTAACAGTTTTCTTCTATTTATTATTAACATAGGTAATTAGTATATTAGCTGTTTTGAATAAGTACGAAAACAATTAACCAATTTCAGTGGCCAACCACTGAAATATCATTCGTGAAGTGCACTTTTTGTATTGTTACTTTTTTATAATTATTTTTTTCTATTTTAAAAAGTAGCGACAAAATTTATAGCCAATTGTGATAAATAATTGGTCTATCAGTATAACTTTAATATTAATCAAAAAAGTATATAATGTAAAAAGAAAGTTGAAGTGTTTTTAAAGATTTTTAAAGCATTGTTAAAGAGCATTTTGAAAAAAGGAAAGTTTATTAGTAGACACATAGGCACAATATATTCGACTAAAAATGTCCCCCACATAAAGAGTTTACAAGCTTCTATGACAACATCAGAGTTCAGTTTTACTGCATTGTAACAAAGGAAGACAAGATAAATTATCTTGGTTCAGTTTTATTTCATAGGTTTAAGCGGCCGGTGTTATTAGCAATCTTGTTTCAGCTTTTAATTATTAAGCGTGCCAATCCTTACTTACCGTAGTTTTTTAATCCAGCATTCAGTCTCGAATAGCATGTTCACCTTTGGTTACCTGGGCCTGCAAATCAATAAATAGTGAATATAATTTATTTGGCAAAGCAATAAATAGTGAATGCCATCTGCAATTTTTATTTGCTATCTGTTATACATATGAAACCCGTTTACAAACGTTAACCGGTTTTCTGAGAAAACAGTTTATAACAGAAAATAGTCTTAGAGAGCAAAATTATTGGTCCTAATAATTTTGTCAGATTTGAAAAACTATTATAAGTTATAGCCCCACGAAGGTCAGCTGTAAGTGCATTTCCGGCCTCCAGGTTCAAGAGTATCATATAGACAGATTTTCTCTTAAAAGTAAGTATAATTTCTGAAATAAAAGTAACAATTGGACATGGATAGAGAAGTCAAGGTACTAAAGCTGTAGACAATTTGGGAATTGTTTAGTTGAGTGAACCCAGCCAAAACTTAGTTTCTATAGAAGTAAGGATAAGGAAAGACACTAGGGACACGTTAATCCGAAATGTGGAGATCAAAAGTTCTGGGTTATCCAAAGTACTTTCTAATAATACATTATTTTTTAACTAATTTTTAATTATATAGATCTATTTTTAACCAGAAAGTTTATCTTCTAACACTTTATGCATTGTTGCATACTTCACTTCAACTGTAAAAAGCATTCTATCTGACTATAGAATGTCAATGTACAAACATACTATAAGACAAACATGATAAGTGGTGCTCTGTCTGCCCGTGTGTCACACAGCCAACAGCATCCAGCCAGTTTTGTTTACGTCTGGTGGACGTAGTCGACAGAGATTTATTAACTTTTCTTAAAATGTACAAAGTGTGCATTTTTAAAGATAAACACTTTCAAAAACATAACTTGCCAGTATACTTAGCATTTTAACACTAATTAATAGTTTTTAAGTCTGATTAATGTTTAATACGTTTACTTCTCTCCAATGGTAATAGCGGCGTCTTCTTCGAGGGGCTCGAGAGCCTCTTGGGCCATCTTATTCGCAGGTTCAATTAAATTGTAATTGAGGATCGTAAACAGATGCTAAGTGTCCCTCTCGATCTCTCAAAGGCATTCGATTGCGTAAATCACAAAATCCTTTTGCAGAAGCTCTGGCGCTATGGTGTTCGCGGTCCACCACATGTGTGGTTGCAGTCCTACCTTAGCGACCGTAGCCAATGTGTGAAGGTTGAAAACGTCATTTCTAAATCCATCAAAGTGCACCATGGAGTCCCTCAGGGTTCCATCCTTGGCCCAGCACTATTCCTCATTTATGTGAATGATCTGGAGGAATCAATCACAAATGGAAGAATCATTCAATTCGCAGACGACACAACTCTCTGCTTCAGAGCTGCTTCTCAGCCTGAACTGGAAATACAAGCTTTTGTCAATTTGAATTCTTGCATCCAAAAGTTTTTGAATGACAATCTCCAAACAAATTGTTCAAAGACAACTTTCATCAAATTTTCGTTACGGTCTCACGATTCGGAGACCTCAACCACTGTAATGGTAGATGATGTTTCTCTTTAGGAAACTGACTGTACCAAATTCCTGGGAATATACCTGGATAAGGGATTGACCTGGAATAATCACATAGATAATGTTTGCTCTAGGGTTGCAAAAGGTATCTTTGCTTTGCGCAATCTCTCGAACTACTGCTCTTTAGAAGTTCTACTAATGGCCTATTATGGCCTCGTGTACCCCCATCTCTCGTACGGCATAATATTATGGGGCAGTAGTGCAAACACCCTTTTTGAAAGAATTTTTAAACTCCAGAAAAAAGCGGTGAGAGTCATTTTGAAATTAAAATGCAGAGAGTCGTGCAGAACAGCATTCAGGGAGTTGGAACTGCTGACTCTTCCTTGTCTTTACATCCTTGAGACGGCGGTGTACTGTCGCTACAAATGTAGTTTGACTAGCGGCAGTGACGTCCATGGATATGAGACAAGGGCGAGGGCCGCCTACCGCATCGAACAACACAAGACGGTGGTGTTTGAACGCCTTTCCTCGCAGATGGGAGTCAGATTGGTCAATGTTCTCCCTGAATGAATTAAATCCCAAACTTCCCAAAAATTATTTAAATCTCGGCTGAAAAGTCACCTTGTGTCTAATGCTTTCTATACGGTTGGTGAGTTCATGGACCACCATCATGGGAATTTATAGAATGCCTGGTCACTCCAGCACTTTGGTGACAAATTCATGCTTTCTCTCAATTAAGAATTAAAATCTCTAACACATGTTTAGCCCTGCTAAAGATTTTAACCAACTTAATAAGCCTTAAGCTAACTATTAATAAGCTTTATAGCCTTAACTAGCTTTAACTAATTTGACGCTATTTATTGTACGTTTGTACATTTACAAATAAAGCATTTTGAATTGAATTGAATTGAATTGACTTCATAATTATTGTTAACTTGTTTTGTTTTATTTGCTTAAACATTTTATAGCTAAGTTTTATGGTTTTATATTTTGTAGATAATTTTTTTTATTTGATAAAGATGTTAAAAACACCTTTTAAAATGAAAAAAAAAATCGTTTTGTTTGGACCCAAATATGTAAATTTATTATTTGTGCATTCAAACAACTAATTTTTTGTAATCCATTAACATTCATATCTAATACAATTTATTTTAGGTATACAGATTTTGCTTGCGAGTTTTGCTTTCGGAAGGAACTGATTACGGTGTCTTGTTTATAAATAGCATTCGTTGACCCTCGCTGTTGGCACGTGCATTTTTAGACCTCTAAACCAACCAAAAGCAAGCTTTTTATGACAAACCGTATTATCTGAAAATTCAATCTTCTGAAATAAACTTGGTCCCTCCAACTTCGGATAATCGTGTCCCTAGTGTATTAGGTGGTCCGGCTGGTATTAAGGACAACTGAATCTCGCAATGCAGCGCTGGCTGCACCTCTAGACCGTGAGTTACTACTACATACACACTCAACCCCTTCCCATCTTGGGGTCTCCCCTACCCCGTGGGATTGTAGGAGTATAATAGCAGGAAGTTTTTGGAAGTGCAATCCTGCAGGTGCGGGCGCTGTTTCTCTCTCTACATGTGCATAGCGAGTGGATTGTGATATGACAGCAGGTAAAATGCCTTATTGCCAGCGTGGTGGCTCAGTGGATAAGGCTTTTGCCTGCGGAGGGCAAGTTCCAAGGTTCGAATCCCCACTGAGCCAACGGTCGGTACTTCACTCATTGAATAAAGTTGATGCACAGGCCTGTAAATGTACAAAAAAATACATTTACCAATTGAATATACAAAGTTAAACAATTTTTCAACTTTGGGGATATTAATAAGCATTAGATACCCTACACGTTGTTGTATTTGTCGTCATATTAAAATAAAAACAAACATAAACAGTTAATTATTTCAAATCAAATTCATTAATTTGTAGTAAATTACATACTTTACAATAAATGTTGATCAAGATCACTCCTGTGAGAGCCTGTTTTTCAAATTTTGGAATAATCGAGTAATAGTTTATTAACCCTTTTAGCCCCAAACATTTGATCTAATATCACTCTGAGAAAGCCCAGGCATTTGTGACTGTAGTGTCTGGGAAATCCCAGCTCAAAATGGCATAGGCTATGAGTACTAAGAATGCCCAGGCCTAAGATGAGAATTTTGTAAGAGTTTGGCAAAGAATTGATTACATCTATTAAAAAAATGGTATGGCCAATCTAAAAACATCTTCTTAAAGTTAATTAATCACACCAACAGATTATATATATCTTTTATTTAAATAAAAATTATAAACTTGTAACTCTTTTTAGAAATATGTTAGTTAACAAAAATTATTTCTATTTTTCTTTATTTATAGTTATAAAACTAGGCATGAATTACTGTTACAGTTAAAACCATGTACTTTTGTTTGTTTAGCTTATTTCATAGAGCAAATCCAGAAAAAGTTATGAAAATATACTAAAAATTATGTTTTTTATAATATTATTTATATATTCACGTAAATTGGCTTTTTATAAGAAATAATTTAGAAGTTGGTATAATAATGTTACTATTGAGTTTACTCTTTTAACCCTTTCAGGAGTGTGTTAAATTATCTAAACTGAATACAGACGTCACCAAATTGGCCTAAATGAGTAAGGGCATCATATGACGTCTTGTGTAATGGTCCAATTATTTAATTTATTAAATTAATTGAGCGTATTGTTAACACATTACACCATTACTATCTGCCACAGGCAAACACAACTTTAGATGTAAACACTTTTTGGCAGTCTCATTTTAGTTGTAACCTTCATTTGTCCTTTTCTCTAAACTGGTTTGGTTCTCACCAATGTTATCAGCTGGCATGCAGCTGATACGATATTATAAGCTGGCATACAGCTGATACAACATTTGGCATGCTTTTCACTCACATTTTCTCAGTTGTTAGAGCTACACAGCTACAACACGGACGCAAGGACACTTCCCATGAATGCTCCAATAGCTGAATCCCACTATTCATATACCCCTATTTCGAGGACTAAATCACCGTAATTTCAAATAATAAGAAATATAATAAAATAATGTACTAAAATAAACAAGTTCGAAACGTCTTTTCAAAATGTTATTTTTTGTACTCCTCTACATTTTTTTTTTCAACCCTAATACTCCTCTCAGTCACGACAATTGGGACATCATATGACGTCTTTACACCTGAAAGGGTTAATTTATTTTTATCAATTGAAATATTTGAAACTATATCTTTCACTCCAAAAAGGTTGATGTAACTATATGTATCACTAGATTTTAAATTTACATATTAAGAGTAAAAACTGTAGTCTAACTATGTGCACTAATAATCATCACTTGGTAAACCTGAGAATAATAAGTATATACCATTTAACTCTTAAATTAACACAGTAAATAAATCAAAGAAAGAATTTACGTAATAAATCTATGAAAAAATGTGAACACAGAATGTAAACAACAAATCTCATAATTTCTCAGTGTGACAATGAGTAACTTAGGACAGGGAGAACAGCGTTATCAATTAATGTTTGGGGGTGAAGTCCTTTCAGCCTTCAGTCCTGCCCTGATTAACTCTCATTGCTACCATTCAAGAGGCCTTGGCAAACAATATTTTTACTGTTACAAGTGTGTGAAATATACTATACTTACTTAAGAAGACCAAAGTACTTGGCTGAACTTATTTAAAAACTGGGAAAGCTTGTTCATTTGAATCAAGAGTTTTTAATGGACTCTAAAAACAAGGTTTTTCCGTTTAATTATTATGTGCAGCTACAAGTACAAATTTAAAGCAATAATAAACTTTATTTGAAAATATTTTGATTGTTTAATTATTTGTTGTAATTACTTGTTTATTAACACATTGAGCATCCATAGTACTTGGTGGTCAGTTTTAGATCGATCTCTGTTTTAAAAGTCATCTACAGAAAACAGCAGCTAAAGTGAGAACCATAACTAACATTGTGTAGTTACTTGCTGAATCCAACGCACGATCAATCAATATCTAAACACTAACACAAAAGGCTTTGTACTGTAGATTTTATTTTATTTAGATATTTTTATCTGTGCAATATTTTTAATCCTTTATTAGTTTGGTAGCTGGCCTATGAAAGCCATTTGATATAAATAAAGCTGAAGTTTATATAATGCTGCTTCTGACAGTTGGAAATATATTTGATCGTTTTCAGATAAGAGAAGTGTATTGTAGTTTGTTAAAGTACTGATTTGAAAATACAAGTTACGTGTTTTGTCTAATTATATATTAGCTAATAGCTATTCAAGTAAATTTAATGAATTTAAATATCAGTTTTAAGGTTTAAGGTGGCAACTAAGGAATTCAAATTACAAGTACCCCAAAGCGCTTGATATTTTCGAAACATTCTGTCTGTATTTCTTATTAAAGAAATATCGTTTCTTTATATTCTGCCGCTGTTTTTATTTATTTATTCAATTAGCGGCAATCCCAACTCACTGAATTAATATATGAAATGAATCAAAACAGCTGTTCAAAAAGCTAAATTAACAATATATCCTTTTAATATCAAACCACAATAATAACTTAAAATATATTCAAAACCAGTTCAATAGACCACAACACTTAAAAACACAAAGTATACAGGTCTATAACCCTGTGTTTATAAATCTACCAAATGTAAAAAATAAACTATTCAATAGCAATTTAACATGATCACTGACTCATAAACAAATTATTACTTAAATTAGTTTAGCAAAAGAATAGATAATTTAAAAAAATAACAAAATAATATTTAACAGTAACAGTTACGACAGCAGCAACGACAATAATGTATAAATAGATAAAATATAAAGGCTAATTTGGTTGGAAAACTACAAATTTGTTCTCTGCACTGAACATGCCGGAACATTGTTCATTTTTATATTATGTAGGAGTTTACATTTGTGTATGACTGCTGCAGTACTATTGTGTCATATCAAACCTTGACATCATTGTGGATGACTAAGCAGACAAACACTACCACTCCTTATTGACTAGTTAACATGTTAACTGCCTAAAAAATGAGATATCTGTCAACAAAAATTGCTATTTGTAAAAGTTAGTAACCTTAGTATTAAACTGTTGTATGTTCAAAAATGGTTATTTGATTGAAAATCGCTGAAAAAATAAAAAAATATAATTCCTAATGTTACTCTTATAAGTATTAGTTTGTTATTAGTTAACCCTAAACAGTACACCTCCGGTGATTTTCACCTGTGATATCAGGCATTTTGTAACTGTTTTGTAAGCGTTAGGAAAATAATCACTGTCGTGTAAAGAAAATAATCACTAAAAATATTTCAAAACTCTTGATATATTATTATACATCATTCGTTTCAGAAAAACATGAAGAATCATAATATTTAAGTAATTTTGTTTGTAAAATATTCAAAATAACATGCAAAACAGTGTTAAAAATAATTAACATGTAACAAAAATTAAAAAAAAGTTCAAATGTAATCTTTACATTCTGCCTCATGTAGTATAATAATTTTGAAATTACGATTACATGATAACATTCATATTTTCATAACCACAATTTCATGCCCTTTGAAAATGATGCAATATATGGATGTATGACTTTAAAAAAATATAAATACAGAAGAAAGTCTGTTGTCTACGTCCCTAGTGTCTTACGACTCAATCTCATATTACTGTTAAACTATGGACAAAACTAAAGCAAAGTAAATGTAATTGGAGATAACTTGTACATTACCCATATTGAATTGATCTTCGCTTTTAAGTAATTTGTGAAAACATTTCATTTAATGGTCTAGTGACTATACTTAATTTAACATACTTAAGTAACAATATCCACATTGTAAATTTACAGAATTCCATGAAGCCTTTCAGCTGTTTGACAGCAGGGGAGACAACAAGATCCATATATCTCAAATAGGCGATGCACTCAGAGCGTTGGGCCAAAATCCTACAGAATCTGATGTGAAAAAATTTACTCACCAACATAAACCAGGTAGCTAAACTCATGATTACTTTTTGTCAGTTAACGGAAGCAGTCATTTTATAATTTTGTTTTGTTAGTTGATAAATATATTGAAAATAAATATCTAAGATGCAAAAATGCTTCTCTCACACATTCCAAATTTAGAAATGTTGCATACATAACTGTTGACACACTCATACATGTACAGTGGTATTTTTTGTCTTTAAACTTTTCTTTATGGCATATTTTCTCTTTTGTAAATGGTGTGCTATATAATGATACTGAGCTTTCCAACAACTTTGGTTCTTTGTTGCCAGGTTATGGTTCAATAAAACATTAAACCACCCATTTTAGAAGACCTCTGTGTAATCATCACTAGTAGTGATGTGTCGAGTCAACTTGAGTTAAGCCCTGACTCAACTCGAGTCGTTTTAATTTCATCTCGAGTTGAACTATGAAATGGAATTGTACTGCCTGCTTGCTTTGTATGTGAAGGGGTCGAAAACAAACTCACACGAAGGTTGGCGAAAGTTTCTGACTATTTGCTTGGCGAGTTGATTCGAGTCAAAAACTGAACTCGCTTGAAGGTTAACGAGGACTTCTGACTCGCCAACTGACGAGTTGACTTGACTCGAGATGTAAGTTGAGTTGACTCATGGTTAAACCTGAACTCGCCCAAAGTTTGACAAGGACTCCCGATTCGCCAGCTGGCGTGTTGACTCGATTCGAGTTGTTGGTTGAGCTGACTCAAGCTAAACGATTTAAAACTGAATTCACTCAAAAGCTTGTTAAGAGCCCCGTCTTTGCAGTAACATCCAGAATAAGTAGAGTTGAGCAATTTTTGCTGGCATTTTATTTAATTACTCAATTAAATATGTTCAGTTCATTTTTCCATTTGAATGAATAATGTATTTTACTATTATACTTGTTATGTTTGACCATTTGTTTTGATATATATTGCTTTTTGATATTTCACTTTCAAATTGTTGAGCATCATATTGTACATCTACTAAAATTTAATATTCAAAGTTTACAAATAGTTAAGGTTTTGGTTTACTCTTTATTCAACTATTTAAATAAAACATGCTCAAGCTAGTTTATTGTCTTAGTATTGTCTCATTTTTGTTAATCTATTTATACTTTAATCTTATATTTAATTTTAGTTTAGCTTGCTTTTGTTGATATCTTATTTAATTAGTTATTAAACTTGTTATTTTAGAATTGAGTAAACTGCATAATTTAGTAAAATATTTGTTTTGTTTATTCTAGGGGTGTGCAAGTAGTGATTTTTGAGTTCGAGTCGAGTCGAGTCGAGTAGTTGGCATTTTTTCGAGTATCGAGTATTTTTCGAGCGAGTATTTACAGAAGGATTTACTGTTCACCCAATACAACTGTAAAAGGCAGACACCATCCTAAGCCTATGTTAAGTTTTGCCAGATTCGTAAATATATACATCTAAACTGAACACAATAATTTTGATTTGCTGTTTGAAACTGTAACATGTGAAAAATCAAACTTGTTACTTCCTGCCCTCCTCCATTTTTATGTGGCATTGTTTTGTTTAACCTTTTTCCTTTTTTCAGAACTAATATTTCCTATGTAAGAAATTAAGAAAGTATATTATTAATTGAAACAACGTGGATATAAAGATTTAATCTGTTCACTCATATCACAGATCAGATTTTCTATGCAATCCAATTATACTGTTTCCCAGCAGGCCTATATGTTTATCTGGTGGTTCAGTTCAAAGTGTACCGCGAAAACGTAGTGAAGCTTGTTGGCAAAAGTTGCATCCAACCAAACTGATGCTAAACTTCAGGCAATATCGCCAAATGCGGTCATTTGCTTTGATAATTGCCTCTTCTCAACAAAAAATTTATTGTGTACACGCCAAGAAGAGTGGATCTGTATTCTGTGGGTATTTAATTCAGTAATAACAAGGTTACAACTAACTGGAAATAAGCTGTGAATTATATAATCAAATTTGAAAATCTGGATGACAAAGACTCTAGTTCAATCGATTGATAACAATAACTAAGCAGTTTTACTAAAAATAAATTTAAAAATCGCTTAGGATGATCATAGTTTTTAAATTATGATCGGTAATGAAATGTGTGCAATTGGAAACTAGTTCGATACATGAGGCTACACTGAACAACAGATAAATAATTATTTCAACGAGAAATTCGTGTAATCGAATGAAAACCATAGACGTAGTCGGCTAATGTAATAGGTCTACCCGAAATTGGCGACGAGATGCAGTCTGAAATATCAGCTGTGCCAACTAGTGATACAGTGAAGATTTTGGACAGCTAAACTATAAACTTACGAATAAAAATGAGACGTTTGATAAGGCTTTGTTTCATTAAAAATTATTTTCCGAGTCTCTAAATTCGTCGTATTTTGTTTAGAAAAGGTCTTCTAACATGTTTCTCCCTCACTTTGGTTAATTCGTGATTATTTTACAGTTTATATCGACATCGACGTCAATGTGAACAGGGGACCGTTCAGTGACTTTACGAATCAAAATTATCGTACTTTACCACCTTCTACACTCCAACTGTGTTATTATCTAACCTAGTCAGAAAACCGTTCAACAATTTGACAGGAAAAAATATCGTATGCGCAAATATTACACACAGTTTTGACGATCTAAGGCGTTTTCGAAATAATAATTAATAGACGTTCACCACGGATATATATATATATATATTTTATTTGACGGAAAATAAATCAATAATGATGTGTCACACGCTGCTAGAACGTCATTACCATATTTTATATGACATGATACGGTATTTTCTTACGTCAAATTATTGGACGATTCCCTGCTCAGATTAAAAAACAAAATAGACCTCAATCGACTCGCAAGAAATATACGATAATTTCATTTCCGAAAAAGAGCTGAACGGTTCCTTGCACGTACTATACTGCAACCGAGATGAACTTTCACCTAGAGAAGATCGGAAGTTCGATTCTTGGGATGTAAAGTGATCCGTTCTCGGGACTCTTTTGATTGCGCAGTATTATTGATATGAACGAAAATGTGCATAATTTCCACGGTGCACAGACAGATTTGTATTGGTAACAGGTTTTTTGAGCATTTGGAACCGGATCTCTCGTCCCCTTTCTTGGGTCATAAAGAAACTAACCAGCACTTCTGATTTATTCACGCTTTTTAAGGTTAGGTTACAAGTGACTAGTAGACTCGGCAACCAAAATGTGTGATCGCTACTGTTTACAGTGAGCACTACCATCCCAGCTCTGTTGATCACTTTGAACTGAACTAGTTCAAATCATAATGAACGAAATCTTTCACTACGTCGACTAGTTCATTTGACTGTCGTCGTGTACTACCTATTCTTAGGTGTATTGTTCAGTTCATAATTACGCGTACCAAACTGGTA